>CABFWO010004593.1:35765-61756 GCA_902155825.1 Timema genevievae
TTTGGGGGGGGGGGGGGGGTAGGGGGGGTCGTGGTGCTGAAGCCCCTTTACCCCCAAAATCAGAACAGAGAATGATTATAAAAATATAGCAGTGATAAATTTCTGATTAAAAAATACAGTAGTAATTAATTTCAGTTTCACTTCTTTAATCGGACTAAATATCGTGAATAATAAGATGTAATATACTCGGGAATTCCTCCACACAAGGAGATAAAAATATGTCAAAATTTCGTAAAAAATATGTGTTACAGTTGACCCATGCTTGAATTCACTAATAGTTTGTATACTTTTTATGAGTTTTAATAGAAAATGAATAAGTTTTTATAAAAATGTATGTAAAATTAGTATATTTTCTATTAAAAGTCATAAAAATTATCAATTATTAGTGGAACGAAAGAAAGAATATACTTGAATGTATTTTTGTTTGTGAAGTTTTGATATATTTTCCCCCTAAGTGCAGGTCAGATTCGTCTGCCGCCCTCCCCCCGCGGTTTAGTCTTGAGATGACCGTCATCAGACAATATTTGAAGAATAAGGACTCCCCCCCTTCCAAGATAAAACATTCTGGATACGGTCCTGCACCCTGGCTACATCATGGTCCAATTCAAAAAGAATGAAATGTTACTCACTTGTCAGAAGAAGAGGAAGAAAGAAAAGTTGCACCAGCATTTTATTGTTCCTTGTCATGTCCAAAGTAAGAACAAAATAAGAGCATGTGTGTGTTTAAAAGTATATATGATCACTTTTGAAGTCACATCGAAACAAATTTATATCAATATTTGTTTTTAATTTTAACCAAACAACAATAAAATATTGAGCACAATAATATTTTGAAGGATAAAACATGGAACAGCACTGTTCCCAGTAGTACGACCGTTTCAGATGAAAATATTTTGCGGTCTTACTTTTTAACACTAAATTTTTTTTATAAAACCAAAAGAACTGTCGCAAAAGCACAAGTCTCGGCACATGTTAACATTTTGAAAATAGCACACATGTTTATTCTAGCCGCTGGGAGCGACATATCGTATAACTGATATCAGTTTTCTTGCTATGCCCTCAAAATAAACTTTATGTAGTTTCACTTATAAACGTAACATTTGTTTGTAACCTACATACAATAGTTTGTTTATTAGTTTTTATTTGATGACACATTAAATATTGGGTAAGATCGTACTTGTTTTATTTCTCGTCGATCGTTTGAGCGTGTTGATCGTGTTGATCGTGTTGAGCGTGTACCGTAACCAAGGGTGGACCGGCAGACACTGAACTAAAGACAGCACGGCGTGGTCTCCCTATACATTTCGTCACGCATGCGCAGTCTTGTCTTGGTCATCACGCGCACTTGTATACCAACTGATAATATGTCATTCCTGTAATGTGACATTTGTTTAATGTTTATGTTATTTACATGGTTTATTATTATTATTATTAAAATGACAAGTAGATCACCTGTTTAAGTGAAAGTACTAAAACCGCATTTGAAAATTCGATCCTCGGTGGAACCAGAAACATAGCGCTGTGAGATTCAGATAGTTGTCTTGACACGTTAAATTATTATTATCATTATTATTACTATAGATTCCTGGTTATTCGCCATTGACTAGGTTTAAAAGATCTGTTTCTCTTCAAGGAACAATTGCATTGTAATATCTAACTCTATTACGAGCTATATCTCGCTAACTAGCAAATGTACAGTAGTCCCATGGCTTCTTTGGTGCTGACTGACAGCTGACGGCTTTGAAAAGTTACCAGACCAAATTATGTATCCCTACACCGAACCATATGATCTGCAAAAAACATGTGTTTAGCAGCTGTCACTTTTGACAGTCCAAATTTAGGTATATACCTAAATGTTGACTGTCAGAAGTCAGCTGTGAACTGTCAGTCAGCACCAAAGAAGCCACGGGGCTACTGTAGCACCTTAAACTAGGACTAAGATTAAAAGGTTTTTTTCCTCCATATTAAATGTAATGTGTTGTTGTATGAATGATAAATAAGTAGTTCGTTTTGATCACAGCCAGTGTGTACTAATAACGTTGTGTTATTACCTATCTTCCTATTAGGAGTGTTAGTAGTTGTCCTGTTTTAACGAGTTACCAGCTTTAAGTGTTCACACCTATGACCCAAGTGTGCAGGTAATAGGGTGTTCCTGGGTGCTTCACTCCAGACTCACCTTAACCGAGTTATATATATATTCTCATCTTAAACAATGGATGGCTTGAATAATTACAATCTATAATTATGTATACTTTCTTATCTCGTATGTCTTTATTAATAAACTAACTTTAGTTAATCATGTATGTTATTTCTATAGTGTAATGTTGTAAACAGTAGGGTAGAACGGTGCAGTGTAAAGTGTGAATTGACCGTGGTAAATGTCACAATGCACTTGTAAACACCTATATTTCTTCTGTAAAAAAAAAGGTAATTATTTGTATCTGTATCATTATTTTTCAATAACCATCACTTATTCATGAAAGACTGTTAGGTTTTTTAAATCTTTTATTTTTATCGTAAATTATCTGAACTTGAGAATTTTAAGAATCAAATAGCCAAAGCTATTATTTATGCTTTTAGTGAGGATTATTCGAACTAGATATCATATTCTGAAAATTGAAAAATGACACCTAGACACGGGAATCGAACCCGGGACCCGTGCCCAGGGTCATTCTTCACTCATATTTTAAGGCAGCAATAAGCCAACTACCAAGTCGAAGGTGGCTGCGTCATCTGATAGCTCGTGATATTAATATAATCACATATTTGTAGCCGACGATTTCCACACGTCCATCATAGACTCTGCCTTAAAATATGAGTGAAGAATGACCCTGGGCACGGGACGAATCCTGGATAGCTCAGTGGTTAGAGCATTGGCGTACTAAACCAAAGGTCCCGGTCTCGATTCCCGTGGCCAGATGTCATTTTTCAATTTTTCAGAATTGAGAATTTTAATCAAACCCTGCAATCGTACGGTACTTAGAAAGTTAATTTAAGAACATGCTAAAATATAAAAATACAATATTCTGTAGACCAGCGGTTCCCACATTTTTTGAATGGCGTACCACCCCAACAATTTCCGTCATTTGGAGCAGGTACCACCGTCTGTGTGTTTAGTACAAGACTGTATTGCTACAACGTCTGTCTGAGCTTGGATCCGCGCTCCCACGCCTACAACCACTGTCTGAATCTGTTTTCATTTAGATTAGACTGGGTCGTAATATACTTATTAGATTTTATAAGGCCTATTTTTACGACGATTAATTTGCTTGTTATTTTTGGCTTCTCATGGCATACCATCGTAAATTCTATTTCTATTTTAAACACGCCTTAAGATGTGTTAGTTTACCCCAGTATACCAATATAATATATCATTTTGTTAGGTCATTGATAGAATTTTATATAAAAGTTTAGATCCCCCTAAAGATAAATATAGATTATTCTATGCATTACTGTGTCTCTTACAAATAAATGTAGATGGGCATGCTTGCCCCACCACCACAAGGGCAATATTTTTTAAGATAAAAACATTGTTAGGTTAAATAGAATGTTTTTTACTGGTTGGATTATAAAAGGAGGGAACCAAGCAAATTGTTTGCGTGGCAGAGGCGCGAATATAAACTTTTTTCTTCCAAGGAAATCAAATAGAATGGAGAAAAAAAGCTTAGCTTCAGGATGAATGATTACCATGATTTTTTTTAAGAGAAAAACACGTGATTGAACAAAGACCACACAGTTTTTGTAGGTAGTGGACGTTTTAAAACCCTCGTGATGTTAATAGTAGAGGTCTGAAGGTAGTACAATTATTCCTACAACTAATCACGTGACCATAGTGGATATAATATGTTAGTTTTTATGAAACATGTTACACGTTAATAGCTATTTATCTAGTCTTTTCCTTATTATACTCAGTTCTAATCCTGACTGGGATCACTCAACATGATTTGTTAGCGTGAATGGCTACGAATATCTTATGCTCAGAGAAATGTATCGTTTGAGCTCTCCTTTATAGCGTATTTAATAAGTAGGCCTATATTTCTCGTTTTTTCAAGCCATAATCATTAGAGCCCTACTTATAAGAACGGCACATAATTATTGTAATCATACATGGAAATACCTCTCGATACAAACAAACACCATTTAATGTATTATTGTAGTATGTGAAGTTATTTCAAAAACACAAAATTGCTTTGTAATTGTAAATGTAAATTAACTAAAATACGAACTGTTAAAAAGTTCGTAATCTGTTTTCAAAACTAAAATGTTCGTCAAATAAACAATTTAGTCCTTGCGTCACTATTTCCCTTACAAGATACATTGGGCAACCATAACCTAACCTAACCTAACATAGCCTAACCTCTCACTAAGAATTAGTTTTACCCGGGGGATATCGTAGGTTTAGTTAACGTTCAATTGGACTGCTTGTACTGAATTGAAGTCTGCTGGAGATAAATTGTAATCTTTTCAATATGATACTATGAAGTATCCAATCCATCAATCTCTCACATAAAAAGTACCCAATCCATCAACCTCTCACATAAAAAGTACCCAATCCATCAATCTCTCACATAAAAAATTGCCCAATCCACCAATCTCTCACATAAAAAGTACCCAATCCATCAACCTCGCACATAAAAAGTACCCAAACCACCACCAATAAAATATATATGCATGTATATATGCATGTATACGTAAATGCTGAGTCTTTATTAAGCCATTCCACGAATTCTACAGCTTATTTCCTCCTCTGTCATTTCATGCTATTCTTGTTTCTGAATCCTGGTTAAAACCATCCCTTCGTAGACCTGAGTGGTCATCAACTCGTTAGAAATGACAGAGCCATGAAGGGAGGTAGAAGTGTGTGTAGGTACATCACAGACGATATTAAATATAAAGTAGTATCTGCATCACACAGTCCGTGAATGTGAGCGATAGCATTCTTGACTGTAGCAGAGGGACAACCCCTTAGAATAATACTAGCTTGGGGTGGTTTAGCCAGCAGTGTTTTTATTCATACAATGTTAGAGTATTTCTTTAACTTTACTTTACACCGTATTTTCTTATAATTTATAAATTGAAATATTTTTTATCACCACGTTTCACTACACGTTTGGGTTGTACACATATATATACTAATTATATAAACGTGCTAGGGATGAGGAAGTTTGATTTAGAGGACGTGTACTCACATTTGCGTGAAAATAGTGTAAAACCATGCAGAAAATAAAACACCTTCAGTACACAGGACAGGTGTTCACTCGTCAACAAAACACCTTCAGTACACATTACAGGTGTTCACTCGTCAACAAAACACCTTCAGTACACACTACAGGTGTTCACTCGTCAACAAAACACCTTCAGTATACACGACAGGTGTTCACTCGTCAACAAAACACCTTCAGTACACACGACAGGTGTTCACTCGTCAACAAAACACCTTCAGTACACACTACAGGTGTTCACTCGTCAACAAAACACCTTCAGTACACACGACAGGTGTTAACTCGTCAACAAAACACCTTCAGTACACATTACAGGTGTTCACTTGTCAACAAAACACCTTCAGTACACACGACAGGTGTTAACTCGTCAACAAAACACCTTCAGTACACATTACAGGTGTTCACTTGTCAACAGAACTCCTTCAGTATACCCCTTAGATCGAAAAGAGTGGAGATCAGGTTATCTATAGCTTTGTTCCATTACCTAGTTGGGTCTTTGATTGACGCCAGTCTCTAATCTTTCTATTGGTGTAACTTCCTACGGTGATCAACCTGTGGGTGTGCTAATAGTCTAGAGTAGTGGCCCGCGGGGTATTGTTCATTTTGTCCGGTTTCCTTCAGGCGCCGCTTGAATTAGTTAATATTTAACTGTTTGCTGGTGTTATAGGTAGTCTGTGTTCAGACTTGTGTTGATATTTATTGAATGACAAGGCAGAACTAATGAGGAATAGACCGGCCATAGTATCTTTACAGCCTAGATTCCTGGTAGCTCGCCATTAACTATTAGTAAACTTATAGTTCCTCTTCTATGAACTTAACCTTTGTATCTTGTAACTCAATATGTAGTTAACTCATGCTAGCTAGTTTATTTAACTACCAACGTTGTGACTCTTTTAACTAGGACTTTCTAGAATTAGGTAGCGTTAACTATTATTCTTTTAGATGTTCATCAGGTCAAAGTCTAGTAGCAGCAAGGCTGGAGTGGTGTTATGTATTGTTACTTAACCTTAAATCAATAATTGCTTCCAATTTAAATTGTCGTTGTGTTGAGGCAGACGCACCCTCGTAGTAGAATGTGTGTTTGTTTTACTTTAACGAGTTACACCTTTTTATATTATAGACACAACTTGTCTTGGTTGCAGGTCAAACTGGGCTGCTTCACACCTAACGTTCCCTGTTGGGATAACAATGTCTAAAATTACAGATTGATTTCCCTTTAATAAACAATGTAATGTTTAGGATAATATCTCGTCAAACCATTTGTAATTCTTTGGTCTTGTTTGAATTTAAATAAACTGATGTGTTAGACTTGTATAATAGTTTGTCTCTTAAGTTTCCTCCAACACATCCTTCTTTGTCTATCTTTGTTGCTGTATTCATCAGTTCTTCTATCTGATAGTAGAAGCGGCGATACAAAAGTTACCCTATAGTCTATGTTTCTATGTTTCTATGTTTCACGATTGTATTCTGTTTCATGTCAGAGTACAATAATATATCGTAGATTATCACATAGTTTAATATTTAGTACACAATTTCTCTCTTTGTTTTTGGTGTTTTGAAACAAATTATGTAAAACTTACTACTCTTCATTTGTTCTGCTGTGGTTTTGCCGTATGATAAGACACGTATGAAGCTGTTTATTTTATATATATTTTTACTTTTTTTATCATAAATGTAACCCCTTCCATTGTACTTATATAAACATTAAGAGGCCCATTGTACCAGTTTTTTCTGTACTGTCTCTAGTAATTTATAGGATTACGTATTGGAAACGACCACAAAAAAAATGTCATTGTGTTCAGACTGATCAAACATGTTTTTAAAAATTCATCCAAAAAATGAGCTAGGTATGTGTAAATATGTAAACAAAATAATTAAAACAATTGCTAAAAATAACCTACCTTAACTAACCTAACCTAACCTTAATTAACTAACCTTATAGAACATAACCTAACTTGACCAACTTAAATCTAAGGAATTAGGCGAACTTGCAAGAAAACGGTGCAAGACCTAAATATAACTGGATAAAAGAATTGATGACATATTCCGGGACTTTTAAAAGACGGAGGACTTGAAAATATGCCTTAGTGCAGCCACGTGAATACATTAGATTATAGTTTTGTACTTAAGTATTATGAGCATTGTACTTTTGTATACAAGAATAAAAATTAATATCGACAGAGATTTCGTAACTAAACCTAAATTCAGTAAATAAATAGCCTAGGTACTTAAAACGAAAATGACTCATAATAATATGTAGTTTCTTCCAACGTGAGATCATTTAGAGAAATAATTTAATATTGTGATAATTTGTAAGATGTAAAGTGTATTAAAATGTAATTTGTAATAATTTGTAATAACAATATATTTGTTCTCTGTGTAGGTCCGTGTGTATCTGTGCTGTAAATAAACCTCGCGGCGAATGAAAGGTTTTTATTTTGTGCTTTCACCGGGGCCGGGATGTTTGGCTAGGACAGCCCATCAGACGCAACACAAGAAGGGGGGGGGAGGGAGAAATAGTTTGAAATTGAAGCGAAAAAAATAAAAAGTAAGAAGAAACGAGAACCAAAAGGATTTAAAAGAGGAGGAGATTTTAACCATGGATAAAGAAGAAAACGGCTTAGATTCAGAAGAGAAGTGTCAGCCAATCGCCCTCCCCCTCCTCCCCCCCTTCAAGACACGCCACACCGATCCCATTTCCCCGGCCCCAACCCTTCTCAAAGATATATGTCCGCACGATCTGGAAGCTGTTCTCGAGCTTTGTGTGAGGGCGAGGAAAGGAAAGCTGGTGATAAAGCTCAACGAACATTGGAAGGAAACTCCACACGCCCGAACTGGCGAAATAAACTAACGATACGTTGCCTTGAGAGGGAGGTAAATTCGGTGAAACTCTTTTGTGCAGATTCCCTCAGTCGGGCTAATGAAAGGATTTTGTCTGAAACGGTGAAGTTATGTAGGCGTAGTGGTCTAATCTACTTGTGAAATAGTGAGGTTATGTAGGCGTAGTGGTCTAATCTACTTGTGAAATAGTGAGGTTATGTACGCGTAGTGGTCTAATCTACTTGTGAAATAGTGAGGTTATGTAGGCGTAGTGGTCTAATCTACTTGTGAAATAGTGAGGTTATGTAGGCGTAGTGGTCTAATCTACTTGTGAAATAGTGAGGATATGTAGGTGTAGTGGTCTAATCTACTTGTGAAATAGTGAGGTTATGTAGGCGTAGTGGTCTAATCTACTTGTGAAATAGTGAAGTTATGTAGGAGTACTGGTCTAATCTACTTGTGAAATAGTTAGGTTATGTAGGCGTGGTGGTCTAATCTACTTGAAAAACACGTGACAGAGTATTTGAAGTTGTTTGTGTTAATCTTACTAAACTCGCTTCGGTGGTCGCGTGGTCTAAGGCGTCACTCTCGTGCTAGAATGGATTGCTGGCATGGAAGAGAGTTTGGTGTCCATCGGGACTTTATCTTCGATTATTAACAAAATTAAATATTAATGAATAACCGATTAAGTACCAGTAATGGGAGGACATTAAATATTTAAAAGATTACTTTGAAAAGTTCCAAATCCTTAGAGATTTCAAACGGAAACTACACTGAAAAGATAAAGGGTAGTATGTTTCTCTCATTGGAACTACCTACCCTTTTTAAATAACCAGTTACGTATGGATTGTTATTCACTAATTAGTATTAATAAAATAATCTGGAGGCAAAAGCACTTCTCGACAGAAAAATTAATTGATCTTTTTTTTTAGTGTTCAAATCTATACAAATCCAAATGTTACTATTTATCTTTGAGGTCTAAAAATTGGACCTAAGTTTTATCAACAATTTCTTTTCCAGAGAGGCTGATTAGGAAGTTGTTAAGAATATTAATTATATATAATAGTAAAATTATCTCTAAACAATGTATTTAATATAATACTATATAATCAAAATAGATGATTGCATGGTCTAAGGCGTCATTCTTGAATTAGAGGGAATATTCGGCTGGAGGTAGGTCGGGTTTCAAATCTCGGTCATTCATATAGAGGGGTATTCCCCTCATCCTCCAAAGCAATTAGTGAATATTTTCTTTAAATTGTATCGTACTCACTACTGTTACTGTGTGGATAGCTCAGACGTGTAGTAAGACGCAGTGAATAAAAAATTAATATCACTGACATGGAACAATTTCTTTAAAAACTCTAATCTTTAAATTATATTTTATTTTTGGGCTTTTTCACAAATAATCTTCTCTAAGAAACATTTCCAAATTATCAATTTTTCTTGGTTCATTTTAAATAACAACTCTTTTCTAGAACTATACACGAAGGCACTGAAAGTAATCTTCAAGTTGCCACGAGCCCAGGTATGGACACTTAACTTCTTTAGATTAGGATTGGAACATTTAAGTCTACGTTACAGTCTAAAGCGCA
This sequence comes from Timema genevievae, assembly GCA_902155825.1. NCBI lineage: Eukaryota > Metazoa > Arthropoda > Insecta > Phasmatodea > Timematidae > Timema > Timema genevievae. The sequence continues at coordinate 45,403 of CABFWO010004593.1, forward strand.
ATCAGGATTATTCTCAGGTTTGATATGTACTGAGGCATGCCGGTACCACGATCAACTTAACGTAAATAAACGACCGTGTGCTCAGGATTCATGTAAATTAACGTGACAACTCTAGCAAAACACAGACAATGAATATGGACTGTTTGGAAACAAATTGTTCACTAAAATGAAATCAAATCACTTAGGGCTGATTGGGTTACAAGTACTTGCAAAAGAAGATTAATTGATATACAAAATAAAGTGTCAAGAGCCTGTGACGTTTTAGATTTCTCAAAAAACGCGGAAAATAAAAATGTACCGTAGAATGGTAAATATCCCTGTTGATGTCACTTAACTTGAGCATTCTCCTTGGACAACTCTTAAGTTACGTGAACGTTGAGTTGACTGCATCGTGAAGGCTTGCATTTTTTTTAAATGTGAAAGCCTTACATTACGTTACGTTATGTTACTTTACGTTACATGAAAGTTAAGTGAACGTTAAGTTGATAGTGATCCCGGCATTAACTTTGTTTTTAAAAAGTGCCTTAATTTCACATACCAGATTTTAATAAGTCATAATGAGGCTCTAAACATAATGTTTGAAACCATTCAATTGTTTTCTAATAACAAATACAACAACTGATTAGTTAGAGTGTATTACTTCCATGGCGGTTTAAAGTGAAAGTAGTATGTTCTTCTTTCTTTTTTAATGAAAACGGTATAAGAAAATGACGATTAAAGGAAAGTACTACGACGCACTTAAAATGGAGCTCCGTCCTACGGGACTTCACTTTGTGGTCGTCGGAGAGAGCCATATCCTGAAGGATGGTCCATTTGGGTCACTAGTGGTCCCCAGGGACCAGCAGAGGAACGAGATGGGGTGTGGTCCGGGGAGGGGAGGACCGGACTATCGGTTTCCTGGTCATCGCACGGGATTTGCGGGGGAGCTCACAAGTAGATGTAGAGCAGAGTAGACTAAGCCTCATGGCTTGAGGGTATTCTGGTCATAAGTCAATGAAGCTTCTCCCAGAATAAGAGCTAGTCAGGATATACCGTCTTGGGCAAGGATTTAACACGGGGATGGGCAAGTAATGCCAGCAGCCATGTTTGTAAATACTGTCAGAAAGAATATTCTTTGCTTTTGTTTCGGATATGTAAGGATATTTTTTCACAGTTTATTTTAGTAATTATTTTATAGTAGACCAAGTCACTAGCTTTGATCGTGTCCACACCCATGACAGTATTCGATGATTGTGGGAAGGATGCTGTACCTATTGATGTTGGCACATTTTAGCCAGTATCCCTAATATAGAGACTGACCAGTATCCCTACTATAGAGACTGACCAGTATCCTACTATAGAGACTGGCCAGTATATCTTTGCTCGTGTCATTACCACTAGGAGGTAAGGCAGTGTATCGTATTATCTCTCTCTCTCTCTTTCCTCAAAGGTCAGCCGCTAATTGACAACTTTTCACTACCCCTCTACTTCTCCACCCCTATGATCTAGCGAGCCACGCCAGCTGTGTCGTCCAACTGTCGTGGTATGAAATAAAGTTCGCAGGTGGGAGTTGTGAGAAAGTAACAGAACCTCGGACCAATTAATATTATCATCGTACATAACGTTTACAGGCTATCAATCATAATGCACATCAGCAACGGAACTTTTCTGTCCAGGGGCTGAAAGGTGTAATTGGGGGGGAGGCAAAATGATTTTACGTCTCGGTTAACTTAGGTTGAATTTAAAACGCAAATAATTTGACTCGGGGCAAGAATAATATAAATACATTCTCTAACAAAATATAAAAATACCTTACTTCCATTTTGGATCAGCTTATAATATAGGGCCATAGTGTAATCTGTCAACTATATTACCAGTGGGCCTAACACCCTAAAATAATCAAAACAAGAGCCTAATTTGTTGTTTATCGCTAAATTTGTAGTGTTTCAATTAGATCTGATGGGCCGCACATAAAGAACTCCAAGGCCGCAAGCAGCCGTGAGCCGTGGTTTGGACAGGCATGAGTCTAACTGTTGTTATTATTATTATTATTAGTAGTAGTAGTAGTAGTAGTAGTAGTATTAGCACCACGTCTTAATACCCGTTCGGGTTATACGCACTTACGCTAATGTGTAATGGTACGGTGATTGTAAGATGAAATGGAGGACCTACAGTTTAACATGGGATCCGAACCACGGTGGAGGCCTGGCATTCCTCACATTCACAAGTTGTGATTAATACACGTCTTGTCAGAGGTGAAGGAAGGGTTTGACAATCAGATAAATCTGTGCCGGGACCGAGGATTGAACCCCGGACCTTCAGCACAGAGGTCTGACACCTTACCCCTAGACCACCAGGTCATCCTAACTGTAATTCTTAGAAAGGAAATGCTATAGGGCCTTTACCATCGCCTTTCTATAAATTACAGTTATTTTCACTTTTTATTTTGAAGATATTATTTTTTTGTATTGTGTGCAATAAAATTATTGTTTATTATTTAGTTTCAAGCTAGTTTTAAAATGCAGGGAAGATATTTTGCTAAAAGAGGGCCATTTTAATTTTTGTCATGGGGTAGGAGATAAAATCACATATTGACATTTTTACTGAGTAGAAAAACCAGCGAATAGTATTTGACAGTTTTCTTTGTCATTTCTGTTTGCCACTCTCTGATAAGATACAGAGCCATACGAGAAAGGCAGAGATTATTCTTCGACAGATTGCCAGATAACTAGTATTTTAAAGATTTATTTATTTTATATTATATTCACTAAAAATACAACTAATAAATAGCTATATTTTGAAAAAAAAATGTATAACTAAAAGAATATAGGAAAGGAAAAACACTTGAACAAATATCAATTTGTTTTAAAAGTGTAAACTATTTTTATAATCTAATATAAAATATTATAAATTTCTACTTTAAGAATAAATTACGAGTATGGACCTTATTTACGTTATACCAGCAAGGCCTACAGTTCTCTTTGGAACTATCACAGACCTTTCAGTTCTCTGGGGAACTATAACTCTCAACATGGCCTTTGGTAGCTCGAACATCAACGTTGTGTCTGTGAGGTCAGAATAGTTTTGAATTGTTACGATAATATCATTATATTTTAACTCGATTATTAAAACTTTGGCAGGGCACGAAACTAGTACGGTCCAAGAACTTGAGGTGAGTTCGATCTCTTCTCCTTTATTCTTAATGCTTGTCTATGCTTTCAACATGGGCGTAGAAACTTATTTATCATATTGTGCACTTTCCTTTATGTTGTTTTTAGATTTAATTGTTTTTATATATTATAACCTTATATAATGTTTCCATTTTATCATTCTATTTTTTAAATTAGTAATATTTATGTTTTTATAATATATGACCTTTTATCCCGTTTAGGTATTTGATGAATGTAACTAAAAATAGTATTTTATATCTTATTCAATGATTTTTTAATGTTTTAAATCCTAATATAATTATTATATATTTTAAATGTGTAGTGGAACTTTTTTAATTTTAATTCCAAGGGAGAATATCTAAAAAAATCGAATTAACCTTTTTCATGAGTATCCAAGCAGGTGGTACACAATAAATAATAGCCTCAAAATATACTAAATACTATCATACACATTTGATAATTAATGCTATATAAAACATATATACATACATACATACATACATACATACATACATACATACATACATACATACATACATACATACATGCATACATACATACATACATACATACATACATACATACATGCATACATACATACATACATACATACATACATACATACATACATACATACATACATATATACACATCCACTAATTAAGAAACCCCCCGCCTGCTGTTGCATAATTCCCACTTCCTTATCTACTATGATTGTGTCGAGAGGTTAACTCCAACTTTATTTGACATTCTAGGCCTATGGGATGCTTTAATAAAGATCGTTAGGTTTGAAATAAGTACAAACTCGAACAAATTAACAATGGATACCCTTCAAACTATCCAAATATTTCCTTCTAAAATTCGAATTAACTGGGTTTTTCTACCATTGATTTAATTAGGAATTTCATGGGGAATTTTTCGAGCTAACCAATGTTGAACTATCCAATCCTACTCTATTGGTAAGTGTTTTTCAGTTCTGGTTCGTTAAAGGAATGTTTCCTATTGGTAAGCACTTTAATAAGGGAAGAAGAAATAAAATGAAAGGGATTATAATTAGAGCATCATTTTGAATAGTTACACCTTTGAAAGCTTAGTTTTTACTGAGTTTTAAAATATTTAATGAGAGCAAGGAGTTCCAAAACATTATTATTACATCATACATTAAAAAATAATCATACCATTTATAAACTTTATTGAGAAGTTCCAGTAGACAAAAGGTTTATATTTTTATATGGGCCTACTTTGATAAATTTGCCTTGCTTTAATTTGAGTGTCTTTTCATATTCTAAGAAAATTAAGAATAGTTCTTTATTCCATATATTTTTTTGTAGATAAGAAATTCATTGCAGATTTTTTAAATGAAGAAACATACAATATTGCCTCATTTTAATGGTTTTTTAAATAAATCCAAAATATATAAGCCAAAAACTATGTCTTCCAACTGACAATATCGTTGATATCAATTAATTGTTAACATGAAAGCATATGTTAAAAAAAAGTCATTCTTAAAGAAGAGCTATATAAATATAACTAAAATACAAATAGAATTCAGGCTGTCTAATTTTGTGTCAAATGAATAATTATTATTTGTTTAAAAAAATACAAATATTTTCTTTCTTGTTTGACAGATACGAATATAAAACTTTATCTTCATTCTGCCTTTAATTGTATCCTAAATATCAACTATTCAAATAATATTTATTTTAATTTTTTATTGCATCTTAATATCAGGTTGGACTTAACAAATTTGAATTCCTTTAATAGAGTAAATATAATGACGGTAGAGTGAAGAGAAGAAAATATACCCAAATTTGCGTGGAAGCATGTTTGGGAGAAATACAGGATAAGATATGACACAGTACTACCAGCCGGGAGTCAGACTCTGACATCCCCATCACAGGAAAATCAGGCTAAATGAGTCTAATGTTTGGTTTGAGTATCCACCAATGCGGGTATCAAATTTTATCCATATAATTTAATCCATCCACATCCATGCATAGTTTAATCAGTTTTGACCCATCTTTGAACTCTCTTATCATAATTATTATAATGTAAACCGGTTGAGGGAAAACTATGTTCGCAAACATAAAGCAGCGCCAATTTTCTGGAGTAAAGTTTTAAGGGATGAGCTTTAGTCTGACACGGGTGTAACGTACGACGCCCATCCATTAAATGTTGACGTTAGCTTGACGTGAGACCAAATGATGCATTGCCTGGACCGGCAAGAAGTCTTCCGCCAGCTTCTAGGTGACTATATACAGCCACTCGCTAGCTTGGCTCACTTAGCTAAGATTAACTGTATCATAGTATAGTGCGTGCACATTTATATAACCATACGTGATGGTAGGATAATGTTCTCTGTGAGTTTTTGTTTAGAAAATACAACTTATAGCTTTAAAATTGCTAACTGTGCGCGGCCTCCGACAGGGATATCCACACATTCACACAAATTGGGGGGAGGGGGGGAGATGAGTAAGGTACAATTGAAGGAAATGTACCCGTATTTTTGGGGAGGCATAATATTAACCATTTAGAAAACAACACGCTTAATACATCCATCTGGGAATCAAACCCCCCACCTTCTCGTCTACGGAAATCCAGTAAAATTATTGCAGTAGGTTGATGCCTTAAGAGGACTCGTACATGCTATGAATTCATCATGAGCAGAATTATTATTATTATTTAGCACCGCGTCTTACTACCCGTTCGGGTTATACGCTTAAGTACTAATTACACTAATGGATTAGGAATTGGGAAGGTTGAATAGAGGAAGTAAACCCACATTTGCGTGGAGGGAGAGTGGAAAACCATTTAGGAAAAACCACCCCCAGTTCACCCGACCGAGATTCGAACCTCGATCTCCCCGTCCTCGATGGTCTGGCTCAACACGACTAGCGCGTTAGCCAACTACGCCACCAAGGCGGGTATGAGCAGAATTGATTTTTAAACGGGTAGATATTACAAAATTGTCCTCTCCGAGAACCCCCACCTCCTAAAATACTGAAATATAATAAAACCCCATCTGAACTGGTCAGCATGCTTCAGCTGAGTCGAAACCCTTTCGGTCAGGAGATCCATCCATGTCGCTCCTCCGGCTCGAAACTGTTCAAATGGCATCTTATAAATACGTACTGTACATTACATGTATCTCTTTAAAAAACATTCTCTAAGTTAGTGTTGTGTGCCAGTGAAAGGAGGTGACAGTTTGATAATGCTCGCTGGCAATGATGGCAGTTATTCACTTGGTGAGTTTCATGACAGCTGAGAACTGTCAATATAAGTATATTACAATGACAGCCGAGTAACTGAAAACTAGTGGAGCGTTAGCGTGTTTGACAATGACGTCAGAGGGAGAACTGGGTTCAAATCCCAGCCGGGTACACTAAACGTGTTTAAATGCCGTACCCGCATATATTCATGGTACTGTTTTTAATTAACCCTAGAATACTTTTAGTTTTTCAAATAACACCAGGTTAGGGTTTTATTTACGAAAAAAATAACTAGATTACGTTTTAATTTTTAATTTAACTATACAAATATATACTGACCAAAAATATTAACACTTTTTATAAATAAAAAGTCAAAATTACCCAAAAATTAAAAATAAGTTGATGTTTCTACTAGAATATTAAATTAAAAAGGCAAGTATTTAAAATAATTAAAACATCAACTACATAAGAAATATATGGTACGGCGCACCTCAAAGACTTTCTCCCGCTTTTATCTTAAAGTAGACATTTACTAAAAACTGGTAAGATTTGTGTATTTCTGTTGGTATTTTATTAATTTTATCAAAAAAATATGTTTGTAAATACTCTAAATATAATTATATAAAATAATGGAACTGGTGCAAGGTATTTGATTTAATATTTATCCTTCCAGCGGACGAGAAAAATACCGTAGAATTTCATCCTTGCGATGTTTCTGGACAGAACCAGGACAAACTTTGTTACTTTTTTCCTCCAATGAGTGATTTTTTTTCCCATCGAATTGGTCTTAAAGGAAAGTGCTGAGGTTTTCTGAAACTGCTTCATCATAAACTCCAATCATATTTATTGATCCTCCGGAAACTTTATTTGATTTCTCTTCTTACATTGCATAAAAATAGCACATGGGAAATATTGAATGAAAAGAGGAAATGAATGTTTCACACTTTATTAGAAAATATCTTGTAGGATCAAATATTTACTGGGATCTCAATGCAAAGTTTTAACATTCTTATTTCATAGTAAAACTATTGTTTTATAGCCAAGCCGCTTACTGCATGTGTCTCTCTGATAGCTAATCAAGCTGTTAAAAAACAGGGGTTGTTCCCAAGCCTAGCAAGACTCGTAAGGACTGTACTAGTAATTTGTTCTCTCAAACTTTCCCGCACCTGTCGGGATGTTTGGGGCTCGAATCCCAGCCGAATCTACTGAGGTTTGTTTTTCCTAACACGGGTTTCCGCCCTCCTTACACGCAAATGTGAATACATTTCCTCTAAATCCTATCTTTTAATTCCTACCCCATTGTTGTAATTAATATAAAGGGTAGATGAGAAGCCTTGGTGAAATTAATTTACATATTTGAGTAAACATATTTTGATTTTGAACACTGTTGCTTACAATCTCTATGTTCACCATCGAGCTGTTCACACGAATATAGACTCCTCCACCTCCTCTTTGACATCTGTCGGAGTATGTCCGGTGTGATGGTCCGAAAGGCTCCTCCACAGTCTTATTTTGTGGTGCGGCGACGTCCAGACGTTGTTCTGGATTACTCCACACAATGAGTTGTCAGGTATGTTAAGGTCGCTGGTTATGTCCTGGACAATGTTCATTAAGGAACGTGTTCACATCAAGAACATGTTGTAGACACACACGCTCCATAATACCCTCATATTAAAGCTGTGTAATTGACCTTCTAACATTTGCAAATAAGTTTCACAATTCACGTGACCATCAAGAAATATCTGAACAAATGGTGTGATGTGATCCCAGCCCATATCACGACGCGCGGTTGCAATCCTTTTTTAAATCACGAGTGAAACTAGGATTCTCTCTAGCCCAGAAGTAAACATACTGCAATAGATGGCACTCTAACCCTCCGCCTTTAGAAATAAACGACATGGAGATAACAATAGAATATATTTTGTTCAGAAACAATATAAAAGTACAAGAACTTAATGTAGAGAGTTAGTGTGATAGTGCTATATTACTCGGGATAGCTCCGCGGAGCTAAACCAATCACTGGCTAGAACGACTGTCACACCAACTTAGGATATGGTCGACCTGGATACCTCAATTAACTTAGCCCGACAAAAGGGCGCAATTAACAAACAATAAAAACAAGCCAAAGCACAAGTGCCATAAGGGAGTAATACAAAGCTTTGTTTGATAACAACAGACTACATTTAACCCTACAGGGGATGGCTGCCTCTCTAAGGGACTCGAAGAAAATACTTATACTACCACCAAAAATATAACCATCTGACCATATCAAAGTGATGAGTGGACTTTAGCACTTTAAGTGTACTTATGAGGACAATCGTCACAAATTGACCGCGACACATAAGTCTGAGCCTTTATAAGTTGGCTAGTGGTACGTCATGGTTTAACATATAAGTTCCGTGAAGCGGAAACCAGACTATAAACAAAAACATTCCTATTGATTTTATAACCGTGATATATACTAACAAAGAAATAAAATCGGAACTGTATGTATAAAAAAAAGGTGGTTTTGGTGTTTTGTGAGCTAACAGGGTGGCTACAAAACATATTTCACAAAATTCCCTGACTTCTCCAGGTTTTCCAGGCAATTTTTCCCTGACTACATTTTTCCAGTTTTAATGGTGGATGATGACTTTTGTTTTATTTATTATTGATCACATATTAAAAAAAAGTTTGTATCTACTAAACATAGACAGTTTTATCAGTTATTTTAAAAATTAAAATGTTATTTTATTTAGGTATTATTAATTTTTGTTTTAGTGTTTAGTTGCAAAATTAATAGGATATTTTAGATATTTTTTAATTCTCTGGCTTTTCCTTATTTTTAATTAAATTCCCTGACAGCTCCCTGTTTTCCCTGAGTTTTCCCTGTTTTCCCTGTTTGTAGCCACCCGGGCTACTGATCTATTGTTTTTGTTTGTAGAGTTACGATTACAGGTTTGTTGGGGTAGAGCTGTATGTAGGATACATGTCAATGTTTTTATAAATATTGTAACTATCTCGCACCAGTTGTGCTATCTATATCCAGATGAAACAACTAACAGTACTTTGTACTCTCCGAAGATACCCGAAGGTTTTCAATTCACATTTTAGGCCAACTGTCTCGTCCCCGCATTGTTGACCGCAGTATGTGAAGTCTACGAGTTGATTTCACCACAGATTGTGCAATCGAATCTACTACGGTGACACAATCATATTTTCAATCGCAATATAACAATAGTAACAACGTTTCGAATAGCGTCTGGTCCACCTTACACTTGCAGATCACCCCAACGAGTAGCAAGATGTGGAGGTGATAAAAATAAACACCTTTCAAAGCCAATAGACATTCATTCGTCCATTATATAATCTGGGAATATGCGAGTTCCATCAGGAGAAGCTTGACCTTGAATTACTTACCAGAGCATAGACTATTTCCATCACAACGAACCAATAAAAATGGTCAAGCAATAAACAATAACAGAAGTTACAATATTTATAATACACCAGCTGTTTTGTAATGAGATTAGTGTCAGATTGCGGGGCCCCTCTCTGTTCTATTTCCATCTTTGTTTAGCAGGTAGCCAGCCAGCCACACAGCTTGGGGGATTAGAAGGAACGGGGGGGGAGAAGGTAATTGAAAGAAAAGGATTTTGGTACTATTAGTTATGGACCTATTTTTAAAAAAAGTGTAATTTTTCATTTTCCGTTGTTGAGACTTGTGGGGGATGTAGGCCACTTGATTCAAGTCATTTACCGAAATGAATGAGAGAAGTTAAACCAAGTATAACAGAATAATAGTCTAATGGAACCTTTAAAGGTATCTCACAGTTCATTGGATAGTTTAGTGAGTTCACGCTAGCTCTCAATGCACAAGTGTTTGAAGAGTTGCCTACCAAGTCCGTCTTCAGGGGCTACCAACTAGTCGTAAGAGTAAAGAAAATAGTATTTGCTATAGATTCACACAGTAATTATAATCATTTAGATAGACAATTAAAGCAAGTGAGGGGTTTTTTATGATTACTATTCATACCACAGATATGAGTGCATTAGCAAATGAATCACTAGAATATTAATGATTGGAGCCACGGACTTGTAAAATTCAAACCATTAATATATTATAACCACCAACACAAAGGGCGTCAGAACGCACAGCTACACGACAGATTAACATGCTCCAAAATGATCATGTGCAGTAAATTTATTATTGGCCGGTATCGCACGAGAGTAAACAAAACCACCCCTGTAATACAAAATAAAAACCCTACCTCGGCCATATATCAAAGACAATACCGCCGAGCGAATCAGCCTAGGATTATATAAACATGGGTCAGCGCCATGTTGCTAAAACGAGGAGAGGGCTCAGTCCGTGGTAATTAATTGGCAGGCGACAAGGTCACTGGGCTTGTGTCCATTCTAATTACAAAACACAATAAGTAGAAGTCTCGTTAATGTGCACTGTCCATACGGCCGGCCGCTGGTTCGTTTTCAAATTATTTAGCACACAGTTCGGTCAGAGAACTCAATACAGTGTTTTGAATGTTTTATTAAGTGAGATTGACACCCAGCAAACTTCATTCAAACGATAGGTCCTAGGACGTGGGAGAAAAATGTACAGTCACTAGGTATACCCTGACAGAGAAGTGATGGCTTACAGTCACTAGGTATACCCTGACAGAGAAGTGATGGCTTACAGTCAACTAGGTATACCCTGACAGAGAAGTGACAATTACAATTACAATTACAATTACAATGATTACAGAAATCCTTGACCAAAATGAAGAATGTTGCAACAAACACATGATCCACGCATGGTCCTCGCCGATTCTTCTATATCTAGTCCCCGTGCATGAAGTTGAACGTAGGCAGCACAAATATTTCCTTATTGACACTTTGACAGGAGACGATGGTTACCCGAAATATCGGGGTAGAGCTTCAAAGAGGGGTGGAGCGAGAGCCCCAACATCAAGACAAGACAATTCTACGTTCAAATCTATTATAGGGAGGGCATTCCTTGTAATGCAGTTTTACTTCGCACATTCAATATTCGTATCACCTTTGAATGTTGTGGTTCAGAAACGTCCATAAAACACGTGTCTAATTACATGAACAAATAGAGTGACCAATCAATGCTATCAGTTCAAAGTTCATCAATACAGTCGACACATTTGTACATCCGAGGATGTTTGGAGAATTTTATACTTCTACAAACATGAAAGATTATTTAATAACCGCGTCTTACTACCTGTTCAGTTTGTACGCACGTGTACTAATTACGCTAATGACGCCACCAAAATAACCATTAGTTAATCACTTAATTGAAAGTTGATTACTCCTCCCCTAAGTTCCAAATTCTAGAGGTTCAGGATTTTTTTTTTTAAAATGTAGATATTCAAATGTACTGTATATCTCGTTTGGCGTCTTGAGAATTAATGTGAACAAAATGTTAATTTATCGGACATGGCTGGAGATAGAGTGATAGTACAATGTTTGTGGCCCACGCCCTGTACAATGTAGCCATTTTATTTTATTTTCAAGTTATAGTTTTTTTCCTATCGTAATATGAACTATCTTGAGTTTGTTAATTAATTGTTTACAATATATTTGATGCTAAAATTTACAAAACGAAGCTAATATTATACTAATTCGGTAATTTAAAAAATATAATAATTTAAACGTATACATTAATATATATTTGGTTTAATATTTAGAAGAAAATATTTAAGCATAAGGAAAAGTCAATCATCTTTAAGTAAAATTTATGATATTTCAAAATTCCTCTATATATCAAAGCATATTTAAACAGGTTCTGCCCATAGATTGATATAATTACTTGCACTCAAGGTAGAAACAAATGCAATGACACACTCAGCTGTGCGTCAATTCACAAGGAGCACCATCTAATAATGTTTAAAGTTGTTCTCGATAGATGGCTCTGCTAGTCCTAAGTCCGAGTAGGTACCGCAACCACGTGTTGATACGAATACGTGTAACTTGAATCCGTGTAAGTCAAGGACTTACAGTACGCTTTGCAAGACATACGACAAAACTGATCATAATAATTATTATGAAATTACTACTCTTTTTGACATTCTTTTCTTACATTTTACTCAACTTGTCAAAGTAATTATTGACACGTTCCTCTATTTGAAAAGCTAAGAGCTGCCCAAACATTCACACATACATCCAGAAAGTGAGATAAGTAGTAAACAAACAAGAAGTAGTAACTGGAGAGGGGGAGGTATGTCGGCAGTCACAAGGGGGGAGGGGGTGGACATTAAAACTAGAGTTTATAAATAACACCTCCCTGGTACGTTCACTGAGCACTGCGCGATAAACTAATTAGGGTAAAAGTCTGACAAGAGGAAACTTTCTGAAAAACAGAACATTCGGATAAAAGACGGGGGTGCGGAAAGAAAAGAGGGCGTAAGATGGAAATTATTTGTTATTTTCTTTCCGTGTCTGGGTTTTCTGACAGCTGCCCGCCCTTCTGCTATCTTAATTATCTTTCATAACATAGTCTTAAATGTTCTGCAGCCTATGAAGTCATTCGTAATATACAATATAAGTGTACATACGTAATATTCAATAATAATGTATATTATAAAAATTACCTTTTTATTGTATTTTACATATACGTATAATGTAAAGTGTATGTATACATATTTATATAAAAATCCGTATCACGAGTTAAAGAGATAGACATAATAAGTCAAAACTACATTTTTATTTACACCAATGAACTAGAATAAAATATAAATTGCTACGTAAATCAAAATAAATTAAAAAGTATTACTCCCCTAATATATCCTACGAAATTAATATACTCTTTATACTTTATCTTGACCCCTCGGAGAAAGAAGTATTGTGATTTAAAAAAATCAAGCTTGTGGTCTTCGCGATGCCATCTGTCTGCCTGTATGTCTGTCTGTCTGCATGTCTGTCTGTCTGTCTGTCTGTCTGTCTGTCTGTCTGTTTGTACCTTGGGCTAGATACAAAATTATTTTACCGTAACAAAACAGCTCTCCTGCTGTATTCTAATAACAACAGTTCTCCTGTTGTATAAAATAATAACTATTACAACAGCCGATTTCACCACAGTCCTGAGTTCAAGTCTTGAAACCAGAGTAATATTTTAAAATTAATATAATGGAATTATACTCAATTTAAAAATACACATCAAATCTCCATATGGATTTATTGATGTTTTTCGTTTCGAGATATAGTAGTGTACCAGCAAGTGTTGGCTCAGGGCTGGTGAGTGTACCAGCAAGTATTGCTGGTGAGTTCGACTGACGTGCTCACTTCTGATGAGGGAGACGGATATTCGGTTCGAATCCTGGCCGAATATCCAACACTGGAAGTTTTACCTTTTAATACATTATACGACCCCTCGGATAGAGAAGTATTGTGATTGTCAAATAAACATAACTCTAGATTTTGAAGAGGGTTGACGTTCCAAGACCCCCCTGAATCCAGAAAATGTTGTTTTCACGTTGTCTGTCTGTTGATAGGACTAGAGCCGTAACCATTTTACCGATTAGAATCAAACTTGGTATTTAAGGTTTTCTAAGGCTCTCAGAAGGGAATTGGGAACTATACATCCAACTCTAATAATAATGGTAGATAATTTACTTGAGAGAGAAAAGAGAAAAAACTGTTTTCTTGAAATTCGCTTAAAGATTTATATTAAAATTTGTATCTAAACATTGTTAAACACTGTAAACAAAATGACTCTTCTCATGTTTCCTGGAAAATGATTTAGAGGGTAGTTTAAAAAAACATCCCGCACTTCTTTGAAATACGAAATAACTTATCATTGTAAAGTTGTAGCACAATTAAAAATAAATAACTTTTATTTGAAATATAGATTTATGAAAACAATAGTTTCTAAAATGTAAACAAAGATATTTTTTTAAATGAAGGTCTGAATAATGGGTACTCTATTGTTATGCTTTTTTGGTGGAATGTAAGTTTATTCTTCCATCATGTTTCTGCAACAGTGTATATTAATTCGTTTCACACATACAACTATTTTCCATGCTGGTCCTTGAGTGTTTATTTATAGCTAACCTAACCTTGTTCTTAGAGTGTCTTGAATCAGTTCCAGAGCAGGGTTATCTTGGTGTGAATTATTGAGGCAAAGTCAAGTTGTGAGTTGGAAGTGCATCAAGTCCACATTAAGAAGCCGAGCGAGCTAACTTTCATCAAAGCAGAAGGGAGGTAAGTCACCACGGGATCTTACCATGATTATTTAATTGTTTAACCCGCGAGAGAGAGGTTTTTGTACATTATCTCCCTCCCCTCTCCCCCTGTTTACTCTCTCCATCTCGCAAGTTTGAGAGAGGTCTAACTTTCCCCTTTAGGGAAGTAGGCGGAAGTAAGAAAGTTAATAATTCGTGGTAGAACGCGACGCTCCGGTGGAGGCAATTATGTATCGTCGGAATGTATTCATCATGGGAACTATTTATAATAACTTACAATTCATTTATAAAATAACATTTCCAAGATGTATTATTTTAGTTTTAATTTAGCACCACGTCTTATTACCTGTTCAGGTAATACACATATGATATGTAGCCTAACTAACCTGGCTAATGAGCTAGGGACAAAGAAGGTTGAATTTAGAGGAAGCGTTTCCGCAGTTGCATGGAAGACTACCCTCAAAACACCAGCTCCGATCTCGGTGATCGGCGGTCCACAAGACCCGGGGTGGGCAACCCTGTCACCAATCACCACAAGGGGCGAATCGCCCGTAAATTTGTNATCGGCGGTCCACAAGACCCGGGGTGGGCAACCCTGTCACCAATCACCACAAGGGGCGAATCGCCCGTAAATTTGTGACGAATTTGAGTGTGTCAACTTTCACAGTAAAATAAACCTTTCCCTGACGTCGTGTGCTGGTTTTAACTTGATATTTTTCCGGCTTCTCATTGGAAGTATTCTATTCTGCTCTTTGAATGAATCACTGACGGAATATTTGAATGCCACTCCCTTTTCCAGCACTTTGTTTCAGCTCTGTCTTTCATCAATTGCGTCTGAGGCGGTTGTCACTGAGTAGTCAAAGTGAACATGTTTTAATAAACTTGTCCAAACAGTGTGTGTTGTTTTAAATGTTCGATTGAACAACATAAATTCTCAATTTTTACATGGAGTGGCGAATTTCACTTCTCATTCACCACATTTGTGGCTACATTGAAAGATATGTTGCCTACCTCTGGCTTAGACCATGTGGCCCAGGAAGCATATTTATAAATATATATATATATAGAGAGAGAGAGAGGGGGGGAGAGAGAGAGAGTTAATCTCTTATGTAATTTTACCATACAGTTGATCAATACATTTTATTTAATGACCTGAGTTTATCTCAGAGTTAATTGTTAAAGAAACAATGCCCTAATCAGGCCATACCTAATGGTAGTACTATACAGCTTCAGTACGTCAGTATAATATAAGATAGTAGTGTAGTATCCAAATAAACACCTTTTCAAAGAATGACTCCTGTACAACTAATAATTGTAAATAGCGATGATCAATCGAAATTATCTTTGGGTTACTTATGTTGACGTATGAAGCATCCTATTCGTTAAGTGACACCTGGAAATGGGAATCGAACCCTGGACCATTGACATAACGCGCCAATCCAGGCTGCAGGTTTGTTGCGGCCACAGGAGCTATGTACCTCTGAAGATAAGGTTCAATTGCGGCCCCATATTTTTAGACCCACGCACGAATTTTGGCCCGGGCTCTTTACCTAACCTAACCTGACATAACCTAACCTAACAAACCTTCACATTTTTGATAAAACCATTGAACAACAATTAATGAGGAAGTTTGTATTACGAGGGATGTCGACAAGAGACGATGATAGTTTCTATCTGGAATTTAAGACAGCTTGATAGAAAGCACACTGATAATTAGGTGGACACAGCTCATACCTCTATCTCGAGTGAGTGGATGCAACTCATACCTCTATCTCAAGTGAGTGGATGCAACTCATACCTCTATCTCAAGTGA
>CABFWO010004594.1:0-11008 GCA_902155825.1 Timema genevievae
GCCTTTTTTTTTTATGTGATAAATAATAAGAATCTCCACATAAGTTAGTCCTATTTATTAATATTTTACTAGAAAAAAATTATCAATATATTTACTGACGTAAATAGATATTTCACTTCTTTTTTTTTGAACTGCGTCTTACTACCCGTTCGGGTTGTACGCCTATGTACTAAATATACTCATGTTTTTAAGGATTAGGAAGGTTATATTTAGAGAAAGTGTATCCGCTTTTGCATGGAGGGAGAGAAGTAAATAAAACATTTAGGAAAAAACACCCTTAGTACATCCGACCGAGATTCAAATCCCGATCTCCCCGTCATTGACAATTTATTCTACTGTGAGAGTAGCGCGGTAGCCACATGCGCCCTCCCCCCCAAGTGGGTTTCCCTTTTATTATTTTATTATTGGTACTCTTGTTTTACCAACAAAATATCTAAAATACCTATGTACGGATATAAATTACAAAAGGAATATAGGCCCTATCTATATAGCCTATAGTTTCTCTTACTAGTTACGTCATTTTAAATGTCTTCTATCCTTTAAATGAGAGTTCAGAAAGAAAAATGAAGTTAAATTTAATTGAATTTCATATTGAAAATAACAATATCTAATCTATCCGCACCTGTGGACAACGCTCACAATGGCGTGAGTCTTGTCTTGTCTGATTCGCATATGACCTTTCTTACACGGTTTCCTATTTTTCTTCTCCGAAAATGTGGATGCACTCTCTCGAAATTCTACCTTTCTAATTCCTATCACAATAATGTGAATATTCGCATTTTATTCTGAACCATTTTGGCAAAATATGTCAAGATAAAGGAAAACCGATTTAGCTGTCAACTTGAGGCTCATTAATTTCTAGCATTCGGTGTTTTTAATTTTTGTTAGTGGTATACCTCAGTTTTAGCTTATGTGGTGCTGACTGACAGTTCACAGCTGACTTCTGACAGTCAACATTTAGGTATATACCTAAATTTTGACTGTCAGAAGTTACAACTGCTAAAGACATGTTTTTTGCAGATCATATGGTTCGGCATAGGGATACATAATTTGGTCTGGTAGCTTTTTAAAGCCGTCAGAAGTCAGCTGTGAGCTGTCAGTCAGCACCACATAAGCTAAAACTGAGGTATACCTTAGCTCAGTCGGTAGTGTGTCCGTCTATTGAGTCAAGAGTGCGGGGTTATATTCCTGGCATAGCAAAAAAATATGTATCACTGGTGAAATGTGGGTTTCTCCTAACACACTGATGAATTAACGGCCGGGGGGATGGACGTTGTGTCTGTATTAGATTTAGGTTAGTTTAGAAGTCGTGTGCTCATAATAATTCGGTTCAGAAAGTACACATTTATTACTTCAAATATATCGGGGGGAGGGGTGGTGGTGAGTGAAACGTAGTAATTTTATAATATATTTTGAATGCCTGGACAAAAAAAAAATAAACCAACATTTTCTTTGCCTTCGAATAAAAACAATAACAAAAAAAAAGCGTTTAATTTGAAGAGATGAATCGTCGAACAGGTTTAAAATCTAATTTTAAAATTAGAAAGTAAGACTAAAGGATTATTTTTTTCTTTGCTCAAGGCCACGGGGAAGATACGTTTGACATGACCCTGAAGATCCATAGCCAAACGTTGAAAGACACAATTATATATTTTTTGTGATTACGCAAGCTTTCATTATCTGATTATTTTTTTTACGTAATCCCTCTCCTTCCCTCCCCCCCTCCTTTCCCATGAGAGCAACTTAAATTTAATGAGGAGGGGCATAGTAGTAGTTTAATTACTTAGAGACAAATTGTAGTTATATTAGCATTCTGATAAGATGAAGAGTTTCTTGCATACAGTAGGCAAGATGCTAAAACTACATTCATATATTTTTAATACGTCAAATTATGTGATCTGAAGCTGTCACCTTTGATAGCTGATAGTCAAGGGCGTAGAAAGCTCATTTATCTAAGGGGGTTTCCGGACCCCCCCCTCCCCCAGCCCAGACCTTTCTTTCAAACTTGCCACAGTTAGCAAATAATGTTTTTGAGTAAGTAGGTATGTTGAGATAATGGGTGGGGGAAGGATAGTAGACCTACCTACATAAGCTACAAATTCCACTTCTGACAGTTCTGTTATTTAAGCTGCTCTTTTCCTTTGGGTGATCCCTCAAGTAGGATCTTACAGTTGATTAAAAAAAAGGTTTGGCTCATTTTCTTGGAACCCAATTACTCGGCTCATTCCGAGAAAAGTCCTTTTGTTTTTCAATACCATATAAATGTATAAGAAAAGAAGTACAGCATTTGAAATGTTGACAGAGATAATTTTACAATCGGAAGTTTTATAAGGTTCTCTTTAAGGTGAATATTAAAATATTCATTAACTAATATTAGGTTGATGACATATACAATTAAAAGTGTAGTAGGAGCATTAGGTTTTTATATGTATTTGTGGACCCCTCTTTAAGGGGGCGTCCAACAAATTCCAGGGGGCCCGGACGCCCTTGATGAATAAGTATTAATATTTATAAAATAATATTATTAGTAGGTATATTAAAATCTTGTCAATGTTGAACGATATTTTTACTCTCTCGCGACACCTCATAGAAGAGAAGTATTGTGATTGTAAAAAAAAAATCGAATTGGAGATTTGTATAAAGATCAACGTTTCATGACCCGCTGAAGCCGAAAAAGTTGTTTTCGTGATGTCGTCTGTCTTTCTATGTGTCTATCTCGGCCTAGAGATCGGGCTAAAAATTGGTAGCATATCTAAGGATTTTATTAGGTTCCCCTGAGGAGTTTTTGGAACTAAAAATCCAACGCTAAAATTAAGGTTAGCTTACATAAGAGCAAAAAGAGATAACATCGATTTTCTTAAAATCTGCTATAACAATTTTGATTAAATCTTATATCAAGGTATTTTTTAACATTACAAACAAAATGGTTATGCTCATTTACCCATTAAAATTACTTTTAGGGTACTTTACGTAAGCATAAATTGACTATTTTGATCATTTCTCCACAACTATTTGAAATACGAAATAATTTATTACTGTTAAGTTGTTCTATTAAAAATATATTTTTTATAAAACCAATAGTTTCTGTGCTATAGGTAAATATACCTTTGGTTAACAGACATAACCTATTACTCTTTTCTCAATGTTTCTGTAACGGTGTATATTATTTCATTTGTGTTCTTTGATAGGGTGTTTCTGCAACAATGTAGATCCTATATTATTTACTATAATTTCACAAATCTTACGAGTTTTTAGCAAATGTTTTTGTTTTAAGATAAAGAGAGAGAAATAATGTGTGGTGCACCGTACCATTTATTTTATTAACTAATACAAAGAGTACAGCCCGAACGGGTGGTAAGACGTGATAAAAAAACTAATACAAAATTAACTCAATGTTTTCAGCTGCTGTGGGTTCTTTTTGTAAGAACAGTGTACTCTATGCCTTACTACCCGTCCGGAGAATCTACCTATTTACACTGATAAAGTAGATATGAGAAAGTTAGAACCTATAGGAAATGTGTCCGCATTCGTGTGAAGGAAAAATAGAAACACTATTTTGAGAAAAACTACCACGGTACTCAAGCGACCTGGAATCGGACAATGGTTTCGTCGAATCAGATTTGAAGAGAAAGACTCCCTTATCTGTGTGCCCACCAGTGCAAAGCGCTCATTTTACAGTCCCCCCCTCCCTAAACATATTCTCGTCAAGGTCAACGGGGGCCCAGTCTTCTCGAAGCGGAATTCCCGCTGCTCCCAAGTTAGCCTTCTGGCAGCCATTATTAGTTAGACATGTGATATTGAAATCATCGGAGTGTGTGGAGGCTACGCGGATATTTATAAACCGTCACAATTGGTCGAATCTTGATTTCCTTGTTTGTGACGTAATTGATTCGTCCTTTCCCGGAGGAATTAAACCACGTGGTGTGGGGAACACGCCACATTTCCGCCATACAATCGTAACCATGTTCGGACATAAATAAAGCACTAACAACAGAGACGCCCGCAGAGGTGTTCAAGGGGGTCATTTGCCCCCCCTGAGATTTTGAGGTTGTATAAATATTAGAAGTAGGCTAATCCTACCCAACAGTGTTCTTAATTAGCGCTCTAACAATGCCCCCAACCAACAAACAAGAGTTATAGAATACAACTAATAAAGTAAGTACACCAGGCCATCTGCTGACTTTAGGGTTGATAGTTTGGAGAATGCGCGAGCAATTCTAACAGCATTCACCATTCAAATCATCAAGGTCAAGCATCCACCCATGAATTTGGATAAATTTGAAACATTTTTCTTATGTTGTATCTTATTATTAGGAGACAAAGATTGCTTTAAAAAGCTTCTTTTGAGGCTTCAATTTAGTACATTTTCTTGCCCCCTACTGGAGAAAAATCCTGCGGGCGCCCTTGACTAACGATGTTTTTTTTTTAAATCTCAAAAACTAAATTTTACAAAAATGTCTCTTAAGCTTTTGATGGAAATTTAGAGATAAATAATAATAATAATAATAATAATAATAATAAAACATTGGAAACAAATGTCTATAAAATCGACGTAATTTTTCTCAAGTTTTATCGCTTTTGAATAATTTGTTTATTTTATTTCCTCAACTGCCGATGACGGGGGAAATCGGTTGATCGAATCCCAGTTAGGTACACCGAGGGTGTTTTGTTTTATAATGGTTTTACACTCTCCCTCCACGTAAATACTGGTTCACTTCCTCTAAATTCAACCTTCCTCATGCTTAACACATTAGCGCATTAAGTACACACTTGTTAACCCAAACGGATAGGCAGACGTGATGCTTATTGAAGAGTCTGGGAAAAGAATCTCAGTTACAGTATGATTTTGGTAAGAAGAACAGTAGAAGTTGGTTACTAACGCTACTAAAACAATTGTTATATATATATTTTATACATGAAGTAATGTTATCTGCAGCTGTCACTTTTGATGGATAGTACCAATACCTATAAAATAACACAAATAATATAGAAAAATATTATCAATGTTGGCCAAAAAGAAATATGTTTGAATTTTCTCTGCTGTTCTTCCAACCAAAATCAAGGTATATTTTCATTGGAGTCAAAGAGGGATTATTTGATATTGACAAATAAAATATGGCATAAAACATAAAACAAACCCAAAACAAGGCTTTGCAGCCTTTGTTCCATGTGCTGAAAGTGTCGCCACTTAGCATTGACAAATAAAACTGGTAATGTTTTTGTTGATTTTTTTTGTCACTGCATTTTACCATCCCTTTGGGTCAAGGCCACCCTTAGGGGTGTACTAATGGTGCAGCCACACAGGGCCCCACANGGGGGAGAACCTCACGCTTGCTAAGGTGACAGGTGGAAGAAAACAAATTGAGGTGGGAAATTTGTAATTATGCGCTCGTAAAGTAAGACTCCGTGTACAGACGATCTAATAAATATTGTCAGGGTGTAAAAAACAAATAAAAACCTAATCATATGGTTTGATTTATTGAATGAGTGAAGTGAGTGCTCCATTTTAACTCCACAGGTTTGCATTTCTCTGTCTATGGTGGATATGTCCCACGATAACTTTTGAACGTATTAACCGATTTAATTCAAACTTGTCACAGTTGTTCTTTGAAACTTTATGCAGATCAAGTTCGTTGTGGAAGAAAATAGAGTTAAGTGTTGGGGAGAATTCAAACCTTAAAGGTAATTTAAAAAATGGCTTCTAGCATTAATTATTACATGTATTTTCCTTTTAGGGCACTTCCTGACACCTTATACGGCTGAAAATTGGTATATAGGTGCGAGCTACTGTAATAACATTTAAAAAAAATACTAGTTGGGGCAGAGGGGGCAGAAGGGGTTAGTGGTATTGAGGCAGGTAACGGGGAGGGGGGGTCCCCTCAAAGGAAGTTTTCTAAGGGCAGCCCTTCTTTAGGTCATACGCATTGCTAGTGTGTTAAGACTGAAGAAGGCTTAATTTAGAGAAATCGTACACACATTCGCGTGGAGGGAGAGTAGAAAACAGCCTCATCACACCCAACCAGGATTCGAACCACGATCTTCCCGTCATCGTCAGTCCAAGTGTACTACAAGAGTGACGCCTCAGAACATTTGACCACCGAAGCGGATTAGCTGGCAGTAAAAAATTAAAAGTGAACAATAAAAGATCACTTTGATAAAAGAAGTGGTGGTATCATTTTAAGGTTATAAATTTAACCGACTTAAGTTTCCCTAAAATCACCACAATTTTAAATTTCACGCTGCCACCTTACTTACAACAGTTCACCTATATAAAAACTAACAGATACTGCAATCTGCCATCCTTTGGACTGTAGGTTGGAAACTGCTGATCGAGTAGTGCCGGGTCCAGGTAGTTATTTTTTTCCTCCTCCCGCTCAAGGTCATTAGGACAAGTCCCGCCTGTCCCTAGAGCTGAGAGCAAGAAAGGTTCATGTGCCTCTCCGGAATAATTAGATGTGTTGGTGTAATAAGGATACAAGCGCCGTTTTCCGTTGTACGAGTGCGCGACCACTTTCTTCCTTGGCCAGCACTTTCACTTGCTCTCAAAGGTTACTTCAATGAGTGTTATTGTGTATTCATTTGTTCCGTTAATTAACCCTGGAGTCACGTGGGTGCCTCAGTGTTACTTCAGTAGATTACTTTAAGGTTCATCCTTGTTCTACGTAACGTTAAGTTCAGTTATTTTTTATTTTTTTTCCACTTCCTGAACTACTTTCACCTTAAGGCTATCCTTCACCCTCCTTTTTTTAAAAAAAATCACGTAACACCGGTCGGTATATCTCTTTTAATTTATTTTATTTTAATTGGATGTTTGACGTACACTTTCTAAACAGAGGGTTATATCACCACTCTGACCGGTATCGTGGTGTAGTGGTCAGTGCACCTGGCTACGAGCCTAGGGGTCCCAAGTTCAATTCCCGGCTGGTACCTTGGTTATTTTTCTCGAAAGGGGAATTATCCCAACGGTCACCAGGGTTTGGTTAGTTAAGCTTAAGATGAGCTGCTAAAAAAATAGCTTAAGTTAGGTTGTGTTTATACTGATTCCACTCCCTCATACTCACTATCACCATCACCTCATCTCACCGGGACATGGAAAGGATGTACGATTAGTACATTAGTACATTCGGTTCGGGGGTCTCCTGAGTAACGGTGTATTATTGGCTAATCTTTCCACAAATTGGGCTACGATTGATGTAGCCTAGACGCGCAATAATAATATTATTATAATATATATATCACCACACTACTTACAAACTAACTTTACTTAGGATCACGCTCTAAAAAAGCTACCATCATCGACTTCCTCATAAGAATCTACCATTGAGTTTCTAACTGGTTTCAGGTAAGGAAATAGAAAAAAAAAAATTTTTTTTAACTTGAAATAATTATTGTATAGTAATTGTTAAAAAGCCTTGGCCATCATTGGAGTTTCAGTAAATTAGGAATGATTTTAATTTCCTGACTGAGCCCAAGCATCAAAATATATCAACCCTGGTCTCTAAGGAAGGACCAATGTATTATTATAATAACTACTACGGATCGAACCAAGGCCAACTAGACGGTTAGTCGGCTACCTCTACCACTGATCCAAGCACAAGGCCTTCTGTTCTGTTTAAAGTAAAGTGAATCATATTAGAATAAATTGAAAAATTATACCTGAACACTGGAATCGAACACGGGACCTTTGACTTAGCGTGCAAATTCTCTTCCACTGAGCTATCCAAGGTTATTTCCATGCTCAGGGTCACTCTTCATTCATAGTTTAAGGCAGAATCTGTGATGGACGTGTGAATATCATCGGCTACTAAGCGCTATTCTCGTGTTAGACTAGACTGCCGAAGACTGGGAGATCTGGGTTCGATCCCAGTCGGGTGTACTGAAGGGTTTTCTTAAATGGTTTCCCACTATCCTTCCACGCAAATGCGGGTGCACTTCATCTCATTTAAACCTTCCTAATTCCTAAAGCATTATTGTAATTAATACATAGACGCCTTACCCGAACGGGTAGTAAGACGCGGTGATATATATATATATATATAAGTAAGGGTAGGGGTGGTAACTCTTAAGCTCTATATTACTGCCTTTTCCTCTAAAATAGTAACTAGATTTTTTTAAGATCAATATATGTAAAATACAACTTTAATATTGGGTTCAAAAGATGTGTCGATTGTAAATGCTAGATGTTAGACCAAAACTTACCCCTTGATATTTAAAAAAATAAAGGATAATACTGCTAAACGCATTAATAGTACCCATAAAATTTAGATAAATTACAAAAACAAATAGCGTTGACACGCTATACACCCTGATTTTGGTAGGAAGCTTGTTTTGTAAGGCCTTATTCCGTATCAGAATCCTACTGTATAGTAGTGTTATGGTAGGTTAAAAGACCTTCCAGGACGATAGTAGGAAGTCTGTTCCTAAAGGCCTTTTTTTAGGCCAAAATATTATCGTACAGTTTGATTCTGGTACAAAAGGCTTTCTAAAACGGGTCTCCTACAAAAATCACGGTATATGTAACCGTTTACCCGTCTGAGTAATTTTCAGGCGGCAACCTTAGACTTTGTAAAAAGAATTAGGATCGGTTCTCTTGATACTTTTGCATTGTGTCCTTTCTAAGAAAGAAAGAGCGGAAGGATTTCTAAAAGTCCTTAATCTCCGAGAATGGGTCGAGAGGGCCAGATATAATCCGCGCCTGCGCAATTATGAAGCCACGCCCTTTCTAGCTAAGTTCTAGTGAAGTGTTTACGACCCAGCATCTCGCCCGACTGGTTTATTTCAGGTTCCACAGAAAATTTCCACAGGAGATCTGCCGTCGGTGTTGTTCTCAGAGAAAAGTTTTTAAAAAGGTGCTGTCGGACGCAAGAACAGTGTGTCTCACTCCCCAGGAAGACCTCAGGAATTTATTTCAACATTTTAAGGAAGGATTGATGGGTACGCAATTTTTATAGAAAAAATTAATTTTTGCCAACATAAATTAAGAGCGTGCATTACTTACCAATCAATTCTGTGATACAGTCGGCTAGAAATAGTAAATTCACACCAACACTATTGCACGTGGATCATTTCTGATTAAACGTTAATAGAGATAAAGAGTCAATAGAAGTTCATAATACTGAACGTTGTTGATTTATTAAATTATATTTGATTAAAAACCACATTGAAAATGCCGCTATTGACCATTTTAGAATGGCTTCACAGATAAGCACTGTGCACAAATCTTCATTCTGTCATATAATAGGGACCTACTGTATAGTTATTAATAAGAAACTTTTTTTTTTGTCGCTTTGTCCCCCATCGTCACTGCGGAAAATTTTGAGTAGTCATTCAAATACGAATGCACTGCACACATTTCCGGCATATCTTGTGTCTTTTCTTTTTCCTTTTACTTCCATACCTCACGCGAGCCGGGGGCTGAGTTGGGCTAGTTATGATGAACGCTCTTAAATATTGCTCCTGTCAGAGATATTAATAAATATATTCTATCATTGATTGTAAAATATACTATCAATGAATTTATGTAACCCATGTAACATGCAACACAAGTGAGTGTCGGAGTCACATTTTTATGAGGTTGTATGTGTGTCGATCAGTGGCGCACCTAGAAAAAATGTACTTTGGGGTGAGCATATGATCAAGGCTGTAGCCAATATGAGAACTCTTAGGGGGGAATTAGGATGGGAAGGGGGATGGTGTCAGGAGGAACAACCCCTTAACAGCCATGATACAAGAAAATTATTAATAGTAAATGCCTCTAAATGCTATTTAAAGGTACTTTTAAGGTAGGTAGCTTAGGGCAGTGGTTTTATTAATGTAAGTGATCTTACATATAATGTATCAAATGTATTACAGTAGTACAGTATGCTCTTTTTACAATTAAGGATTTCGAGGGCACTTTAAAAGAATGTGTTTAGTGGTGTATTTTTTTGTTTAATATTAAGTGGAATTAAAATGTTGCCTTCACATACGACACATCTTCATTGCTACTTCACATAATTTTGAATCTAAGTGAATTAGTTTGAAGTCTCAATTTGGTATCGATTGCAAACGGCAATTTATTAATTTTTTTGTAGCGTTTGATCTCACGAATCAATTGATATGTTTTATACACCTCATTCGTGAACTAGCCCAGTTTATGAATTGGGAAAATTCCAGCCCATTCCGTGAACTGGCCTCTCCTACTAACCTTCCCATGAACTGGGTAAAAAAAAGTCCAGTTCATGAATTGTGCAGCGTTTGCGCTGTCCAGTTCAAGAACTAGCTACACCAAATTTCATAGCTGAGGGAACTGCAGGTCTTATGGAGAAAAGATTTATCTTCGCTCTCTCTCTGGTACAAGTTGCCAAACTTTCTAGCTTTCGGTTGTTGGAATGTGAGGGGGGAGGGTTTACTTGGAAATCCCTCATTCTAAACAATGCGGCATGGGGTGGTTGGGGGGTTCAATTGACAGGTAAAAGCATTTCCTATCGGTGTACAGCCTTTTCTAGAAACATTAACTATTTCCACAATCGTAATTTTTTCAAGATTGAAGTTTATTAACGTTTCTCTATTCCCTCCGTAATTATGCTTAAAATATTTTATGTATAAAGCTTTTTTTCCTCATAATTAATATACAAACAAATATATTACAACATGCATTTTATAAACATTATATAAACTATAGTTCCACAACCTTACTGTAAAAATACAAAACACGCAACCAACACATACAGATACACACCAAATCTTAACGTGATCAATAACACATATTATTATACACAGAGTACTTATAAAATATGAGTGTTTATTTAGTCAATGTTTTTGAGCTAGCTATTAGGAACACGATAAACAGACTGCTGTAACTTTACGACTGTGCTGGAGGAAGAAGCACCAATTAGTGGCAACAACGACAGCCCAGCATTGCCAAATTTGATATACATTCGAAGGAAGACTCATCACGGAAAACAAAAGAATGACAACGCTGTTGCTCAATAGTAAGCATGCAGTTCCCTCAGCAATGAAATTAGGT
>CABFWO010004594.1:18556-30746 GCA_902155825.1 Timema genevievae
TTTTTTTTTTTTGCTGTCACCTTACAGAAATTACTAAAATTGTAAAGACATGTTTTTTTTTACTCTACAACATAGCTGTCAAAGATTCTTCTTCTAGGAATTGTAAACGCATGAGTACATTTAAAAACAAATTTTTTTTTAGCTGCGCAGTACTAGAAGTTTCGTGTTTCTCATCAGCAGTAACTGAAGCTGGCGTCCAAATATTTTAGTAAGAAAGGCATGGATATATAAGGTAGCTGGTAGATCCCTTCTCTTGGGAAGGGTTTCATTCGACAACTATACTCCATTCACGGTAGGAATTACTCTCTGAAAGGTCTTTTTTCCTACCAATATCCTACTATATAAAAGCTTTCTGGTAAGGAAAAAAGGCCTTTCAGAAAACAATTCCTACGGTGAACAGACTTTAGAAAAGTTACTATATCTACTTTCAAGTCATGTTATCCAAAGATGTCCCTTTTGATATATGTAAGTAATAACAATTAAATAAAACCTCTTCAGTGGTCCAATGCCCTAACGCGGTACTCACACAATATATTGGACTGCTGATGACGGCGAGATTTGGGTTCAAATCCTGGTTGGGTGTACTGAGGCCTGATTTTTTTTAAATGTTTTCTTCCAGTTTCTCTTCACGCAAATGCGGGTAGACCTTTTTTTAAATTAAACCTTATAATAATTAGTACAAATGCGTATAACCTGAACGGGTGTAGTAAGTTGTGGTGCTAAAAATACCTATAAAATAACACTAATAATATTCTAAAATAAAATCATTGAATGCAGGAGAGAAACTATTTATTTACTAAAAGGCTCTTCTTACGAAAGTTGACTTTACTTGAATGTTTTCATACGCCAATCCATGCATTACTGCTACTGTCACTTTTTACCGTGTCTTTGTGCACCTAGTCTTACTACCCGTCCGGTTATCCGTATATTTATATAATGGGTTAAGGATGAGTACGGTGGAATTTAGAGGAAGTGTACCCACATTTACGTAGAGGGTGGGTGAAAAATAATTTTGGAAAAACCACCCTACCAAGATTCAAACCTTAACCATCCCGTCATTGGCAGTCTAGACTCTAGACTATTGCAAGAGGGACTCATTAGACCATTTGGCCACTGAAGCGGGTAAGAATTTTTTTTTTTTAATTTATCACCGTGTCCTTCTACCTGTTAAGGTTGTACGCATGAGAGTTATAGTTGAAAACCGTTTAGGAAAAACACCTTTCACTACACCCAAATGGTTTTCGAACCCCGACCTCTTTATAACCAGTAAATGAGACCAAGTAAGGTTGACGCCTTAGCCCACGTGCCCACCGATTCAGGGTTTGGCTCCAATTGATCATTTTCAAACTCATTTAAAGTTGTAAAATAAATATAATATGATTTTAATAAGGATCGTATACACTGTAAAAATTTGTAATATGTTTTTATAAATCAATATTTTCAGCCCTGTCCGTGCCGTGGTAGAAAGTGACATGCTCTGATGTTTGAATGTATCCGGTTGTAATCCCGGATGTAGACATCAAGAGGAGGTAAGCTGGGTAACATAATATTCAGTAGGTTCCTAGCGCTAATCACACGAGAATGGCAAGTGTCTGAAAAAACTTATATATTTCTTCTCTCTTAAAAAAAAAAGAGAGAGAGAATGTGGTGACTCTACACTTGTGACGTCAGGACATACGAGTAACCCTGAGCCGTATCTGCGCATGCGTATCCCCCAGTGGCGTCATCTCAACGGATGCGTATAGAGGCGGACTCAAAAAAACATACAGATTTGCTCTCTTTTCTGAACGCCAACAAGATTTGTTTACGAGAACATCACGTTTTTTTACTAAACACATGCACTATATAAACACAAATCTACAGTCTAATTTTCACAAGAAGGGCCTTATTATCTTACACATTTACTTTTACATATTAATATGTAAATTCATTTTATTTACAGCTATCACTTTTGATAGATATAAATACCTATAAAATGACAATAATAAAACAGTTGAATGTCATCAATATTTTTGTATTTTTTAAAAGCCCTTCCTATGAAAATTGGACTATACGCCATGACTTACAAACTAACCTAGGACTAAGACAATACATCAAACATAAGCATCCAGGAGTAATATCTGAATAATTTGTTTGAGAGTACTAAGTGCTAAGTGTGAGAGGGTTTATTCACATAACATATTCAAATTCAGTCGTTTTATCTATTTTTCTCCCCCTCGCCCTTAAGGTGTGATGGAAGGGTATGCGAGGAAAATCCAGTGTTTTGCACTTTTTATAGCAAAACTTTTTTTGGCCCTAAATAAAATATTTCTCCAGTAAAAACAAAGAGTTTAATTTTCTTCACTTGGTGATATGAACAGTTGTTGAATATCTGCCAAAGGTGTCGTAAAATTTAATGACCACTTTTCCTCTTAATTTAAAAAGTGTCTCATCTAATGCTGCTATGTTCATTACAGATATTCAACAACTGTTGATATAATCATGTGAAGAAAATTAAACTCTTATGTTTCTACTGAAGCAATATTTTATTTATTTTGGCAAAAAAAAAAGTTTTCCCATAAAAACTGCAAAAACACTGGCCTTTTTCCGCGTCCCTTTCCACCCCACCTTAAGCAACCATGCCTTATAAAAGTTGCCTTAGCTTTGCTGTATTTTCTATTTTGTTTCATTTGTTTAGACTGTATGCCTATGATATCAAAAACCGCTTTTGTGTCATCTTATATTTTCAACTAACAAACAATAATAATAGTAATACAATTATAATAACATTAAAAAATAAGCCTATTAGGTAATTATTACTAATTTTTTTTATCGCTGCGTCATACTATTCGTTTAGGCTATAAGATGATAATTAATTTAATGAGTTAAGGATGAGAAGAGAGGCATTTTAGAGGTAGTCTACCAGCATTTTCGTAGCACGAGAGTGGGAAACCATTTAGGGAAAACTACCCTCGGTAGACCCAATCAAGATTCGAACCCCTATCTCCCCGTCATCTCTAGGTCAGTCTAACATGAAGGTGACGCTTTAGAGCGTTCGGCCACTGAAGCAGATTATTAGGTAATTATAAGTATTTTCTGGAATTAGACCGGATCATTCTATGTCTTTAGTCAGCATCCCCGGCCACTCAGTTCAGGGTTCTAATCTAAACCGGAACCACTCTTTATCTAAAGGTATCTTCCCTTCTCCCCACCAAACCCCTACCCTTTTTTGTTTCCAAGACAGTTGTTCAGTAGCTTATCTAATAAAAACTCACCTCGTATCACTGCACCGAGTCTTGTGATGAAAGTTACAGATGCAAGAGCTAGTTATTCGTGAAACTCCCTGTGGGGGAGAAAGAAAGCCTGTTTACACACCTAGACGTTGATTGAAAGGTGTTTGGAAAATGTGATGGTCAGAGAGTCAGCGGTATACAACCTTACGAGGGTCCAAGGCAAACCTAATATACCGCGTATAAAAGAAATATTCAGTCGGCTGAAAGGTATAACTGTCAGCTACATTTCAATTTCACTGGAAAGAGTCTTATCTGACGGATATAAAAGTTACTTTATTTACTTTCACGCATTGATGGTTTTCCTATCCCTTCCCCCCACTAATTTTATGCACCTACTCTAAACTACCCTCCTCAACTCTAGCCTATGTGTTAAGCCGTTAAATTGATAACGTGTTAAGCCTACAATGTATGGATTGAAAATAAATAAAGTGAAATCATCCAGCGAAGAGAAACAGAATAGATCAAGGTTAAATCACCGCTTGGAGACGTTAGAAACGCTTAAACTAGTGTTATATCGCAGCTTGAAGGTGTTAGAAACGCTCTTACTACTGTTATATCGTTGCTTGGAGAAGTTAGAAACGCTCTTACTACTGTTATATTACCGCTTGGAGAAGTTAGAAACGCTCTTACTACTGTTATATCGTTGCTTGGAGAAGTTAAAAACGCTCTTACTACTGTTATATCACCGCTTGGAGAAGCTAGAAACGCTCTTACTACTGTTATATCGTTGCTTGGAGAAGTTAAAAACGCTCTTACTACTGTTATATCGGAGCTTGGAGAAGTTAGAAACGCTCTTACTACTGTTATATCGGAGCTTGGAGAAGTTAGAAAACGCTCTTACTACTGTTATATCGTTGCTTGGAGACGTTAGAAACGCTCGAACACCGCTTGGAGACAGGAGAAACACGAAGACTATGTAGTATGGAACAGCACATCAAATCAGGCACACACCGCTCATACTTGTGGTGTCATCCATCCTGAGCACAAAAACTAACCTCGTTGACATTTCCAACTGGTCCCGAAGAGATGGAACAACACGTCTCAGCGTGATGAAACATCTGGCAACACCGCTAGACTGCTGGGTTTATCACACATGTGCGTGTTCTATCGCTTGTAGGAAGGGTTGGGAGGGGGGGATAGTGCGGGGTTTGATTCCGTGTGCGTCATCTTAGAATAACCTGAACGCCACTGTCTTTGCTGTAGATAATTCTGGTAGGAAGGTACTTTTAGAGAATACAACCATATATTTTTGCAGACACCATTGATATCCTTTTGCTATAAATATATTTTTTAGCACCACTTCTTATTGATCTCCACGTCATCGGTAGTCTAATCTACTACGAGAGTGGCACCTTAGACCATGCGGCTACTGAAACGGTTCTGTTATATTATTAATATTATTTTATGAATATTGATACTATTTATCAAAAGTGACAGCTTTACATTACATAACTTGACTTATGAATATATTAAAGAAGAAACTTATAACTGTAATCAATGAAGAACAGTATTTAACAAAAAATTACAATCACTACTTTTATGTATACATTACGTCAAATAATTGTAGTCTGTGGATGTCACTTTTGATACGTTGTATCGATACCTATAAAATAATTTTATAATAGAGTAAATCTTTATAATCTTTTACCAAAAAATTATGTCCACTTTTTAAAAGATCCAGTGCACGTTTTTTCTGTACTGTCATGGCAAAATAACTTTATACCGGTGGTGCCAATTCATATAACCAAAATCCCGCCAGTAGTGATCAAAATGAGTTTCCCCTTTAGAGTTGAATAATTATAGTCAAATTTTAATGGGAAGGACCTTCAGTCAACATTGATAATATTTTACTATATTATTATGTTGTTATTTTATAGGTATTGATAATATCTATCAAAAGTGACAGTTTCAGATCACATGACTTACAAATAAATACGTGAAAGTAGATCTGGTAACTTTTCTAAACGTCAGATAAGGCCCTGACTATAAATTAGACTATAAATAAAGCTTGATTTCTTATACAGTTTATTTTAACAAATGGGCTAATGCCTCAGCAAATAAAATAAGAGTTTGGTCTTTAAATTTAATCATTATATTCTCAAATTATAATGACCCATCAAAATCCCAGATGAAATCTAAATAGTGTTGAAAATTAGTATTCTTAACACTTCAATCCATGCAGATAATTAGAGTCGCGATTATCCGGCCTATAGTGGTAGCATTCTAGACCGGATAACGGAAAAGCCGGATAACACCGAATCCTAGTGTAAATAATTTTCAGTATGGATTTGCCTATTTTTTACTAAACACTCTCACAGATAATTTAACTTTGTTTTAATAGAATCTGGGGGACCTGGCTGTCTAGAGGTAAGGTGTCGGACTTCTTTGCTGGGGGTCCAGGGTTCAATCCTCGGTCCTGGCACAGATTTATCTGATTGCCGAACCCTTCCTTCACCTCTGACAAGACGTGTATTAATCACAACTTGTGAATGTGAGGAATGCCAGGCCTCCACCGTGGTTCGGATTCCACGTTAAACTGTAGGTCCTCCATTTCATCTCACAATCACCCTACCATTACACATTAGCGTAAGTGCGTATGTATAACCCGAACGGGTAGTAAGATGCAGTGCTAATAATAATAATAATAATAATAATAATAATAATATTAATTTAATAGAATCTGTCCATTTTCTGATTTCGAAGTAAAATAGGAATACAGTAATTGTAAGGGTAGGGGATTTGGGGGTGGTAACAATTAAACAATTTCTAAAAAATCTTTACCATACAGTATTTTATTTTGAAAACGGAACATCGGTGACAAAGCAAGAACAAGTGAAAATAGAGCGTCAAATTGATTACATTACACATTCAATAAATGTTTTATAGTGTATATGTATCGATTTGTTTATTTTAAAACGCATTTGTTAAAACCGAGAACCGGAGCCGGATAATATGGTGGGCCGGATAATTGAGATTCTAGTGTATTTCTTATTTCAAATAATTTTTTTAGAGCCTTCTTGTGAAGAGCAGTAGAGCCACTAATGGAAAATTAAATTGCCATTTACCTACCTCGCATCGAGATTAGCTACTTTAAAATAAAGAAAACCTTATCACTCAACACTTCTTTGGTGGTCTCATGGTCTAAGGAGTCACTCTCGTGTTAGACTAGACTTCAGATGATATGGGGATCGGAGTTTGAATCCCGTTCGGGTCTACTGAGGTTTTTTCACCCCTCAATGATTTTCTACTTTCCCTCTACGCAAATACAGGTACACGTCATACAAACTCAACCTTACTCCTCCTTAACACATTATTGTAATTAGTACATAAGCTTATACCTGAACAGGTAGTAAGACGCGGTACTAAAAAAAACCACTCAAAGTATTTTTCTCTTTAGGAAAAGAATACATTCAAAGTTTTTTAGCCGGAAATTATTTGACATCTAGAAAGATAAACCATAGATCTACTTTCACGTATTCATACGTCAAGTCATCTGATCTGTAGCTGTCAATTTAGATAGATATTATAAATACTTGTAAAGAAATAATACTAATCATTTAGAAAACTGTAAACAATACTAACCGTAAAACAAAAGTATGTATTTTCTAAAAAGGTTTTTCATGTGAAAATTGAATTTGAATTGTAGACTATTTGACTATAGATAGATAGCCAGTGCGCTCTATTAGTGATTGGTGGAACTCTCTTCTGGTTTTGATATTTAAACTGTTTCTGTCGTATCTTGGAAAGATAGAAACTGACTTGGTTGGATGCGAGGAGAAAGTGGACCTCAATTAACATTGTCATGGCGGAGCTAAAAGTCTATAACAGGGTGTTCCTCAAGTTCACAATCACTCACGACAAGAAAATAAAAAACTTTTCCTGTTTTAATTGTTTTACAGTCGTTTAACATAAAGTGGCGTACTCCGAGACAAACCAAGTGGATGATTTGCTTCTCCTCCCCCCCTTTCTCACTCCAATATCGTTAATTAGTTTTTTAAAAAAAGCTTTAAATAGATTAAATTACGCTATAATTTAGATCACTGAAGAAGTCACGAATATATAGGAAATATTTTAAGAGTAAATTTTGACCTGCTTCGGTGGGCGCATGGCCATAGTAGACTAGACTGACGATGACGGGGAGATTGAGGTTCGAATCTAGGTCGGGTGTACTGAGGGTGGATTTTCAAAAATTGTTTTCGACTCTCCCTCTACGCAAATTCGGGTACACTTCCTCTAAATATAACCTTCATAATCCCTAAAACCATTAGCGTAATTAGTACATGAGCTTATAGCCCGAATGGTTAGTAAGACGTGATGCTAAAAAGAAATTAGGTGGAGTGGCCCACCTACTTATTTACCTACAGCTAATTACACTTTTTAAGTAGGGATTAGGAGGGTAACATTTAAATAAAATGCACCATCATTCGCGTGTAAAGACAGTGAAAACCCGTTTAGGGGGGAAACCTATCAAAAATTGCTTTAGAGATTTGAACTCCAACCCCCCGTCACCGACAAACCAGACCAAACAAGCTTGGAAGGGGGGAGGGAAGGTTAGTCCGCTTTCCCACCAATTCAGGTATTGACTTTGAAATTAAATTCGGTGGTGATGTGGAGTCCTCTTCAGTGGGCGAATGGTTTAAGGCGTCATTCTCGTGTTATATTGGCCTGCTGAAGACAAGGAGATCAGGGTTCGAATGGTTTCCCACTCTCCTTCCAAGCAAATGCTGGTAAATCACCTCTTAAACGCCTCCTTCCTCATCCCTACCCCATTAGAGTAATTATCATATACTCGTATAACCTGAACAGGTAGTAAGACGCAGCGATTAAAAAATAAATAAATAATAGCAGAAAACTTGTATTTATTGTTTGTATAATATATGTCAAACACAAATATATATTAATAATTCAGCTTGAACAATACCCGTACTGGTGGTCACACGGTCTTAGGCGTTAGACTCGCCATTAACTTGATGGTCTATGATGGAGTGGTAAAGTCTCGATATTATCCGGGGACATTGATGTTGGTTTTCCCATCCTCTTTCCATGTTAATGCACTTTCACTTCCTCTAAACAAGCTTCCTCTCCCTGAACCCTTAAATTAAGCAATTAATAACTGTATTGTTAAACGTAATTATTAAAAAAAAAATCTCGAACAAAGATCAAACCAAACACAAAATCAAGATAGTGGTTGAATTACCGTAATTTATCATATTTCGAGAATCTATATTTACGATTTAAACATGAAATAATACAGAAAAAAACATATTACATATATCTCGGACTTTTGAATGTCAAGAATAATTTGGTACCAAGTGTTATTGATTAGCTGTTAAAAAAACGATGCGATATCTTATCTCGCCTGGATTCATTAAGAACAAGCAATTGATTTGATGTTTGTCAACGGTTGCGATGTAAACACTAGTATAATTAATTATTACCAAACAGATCTTTCGATGTTTTTCGACAAGACCTTTTTTTATCTAATAGACCATATTGAATCTCATTTCAGAGGGAACTGCATGCTTACAATTGGGAAACAGTGTTGCCATTCTTTTGTTTTCACGTGGCCAATCTCACAACGCTGGATTGTCACTCTCGACAATGGTAAAGTCATAAAAGTTTCACGGTTTGGATTTTTTTTCTGTGTTTTTTTTTCTCGTGAATAGCTATGGAATTATAATATTTTGTGCATTATTTTTATAAGTTGTTGAATGTTGGCTGATGTTTCTAGAATAGTCTGTTCACCAAATCCAATGGATTTTTTTTATCTCTCGCATACCATGTTTTATTGTTTACAAATGGGAGTAATAATGGAGATTAAAACTCATGCTTGCTATTAAAATAAAAAAAATATTAAAATCTCTCACAATCGCGAGTAGAAAAACATTAGAACAAGGACGCAGTACTTTCATCTAGCAACAAAGTTCTCGCAACTCACAGTATTTTTTACCCATAAAAACAGAAAAGTATCACTATTTTCGATAGTTTCGAAATGGAAAAGTAGATGTAAAAACTTTTTTTTGTGTATGTGTTCGTCTTTAATCAGTATATCAAGGCCGAGATTCTAACCCCGACCTAAATCGGGCTTAACGTCATCGACAAACCAGACCAGACGTTTATTCCGCGTGTCCCCCCGGATGCGGGTGAAACTGTGAAACCATTTTTAGGGAATGCTTTTGGTAAAGTCATGCGTTGTACCATACATATAGTCAAATTTTCATAGGAAGACCCTTTAAAAAAAATACAAAAGTGATATTTGAAGATCACATGACTTGATGTTTGAAAAGATTGGAATTGTTTTAGTAACTTTAGTAACTGTTAAATTCTGTTATTCCTACTTTCAACTTACTCGAGATAAAGTTAAAGATATCCACGGATACATAACTGATTTTCAGCAATGAATGATTAAGCTTTGTCTTTAGGGTGACCTGGTGGTCTAGGGGTAAGGTGTCAGACTTCTGTGCTGGAGGTCCGGGGTTCAATCCTCGGTCCCGGCACAGATTTATCTGATTTCCAAAACCCTTCCTTCACCTCTGATAAGACGTGTATTAATCACAACTTGTGAATGTGAGGAATGCCAGGCCTCCACCGTGGTTCGGATCCCACGTTAAACTGTAGGTCCTCCATTTCACAATTACCCTACCATCGCACATTAGCGTAAGTGCGTACAACCCGAACGGGTAGTAAGATGCGGTGCTAATAATAATAATAATGATTGCGCTTTCTCATAAGCTTCTAGAATTACTCCTCGCAGGTTTGTCCCACTATATTATCATTACAGACGCATATTCCTTCTCTCTCTCTTTCTCTCCCCTACACCCCCCCCACGAATGTTGTGAAGAAAGGGAGGGGAAAGGCTGGCTGGCTACAAGGAGTCGAGTCAGCTCCAAGATGAAAGGGAAGTTATGGTTGGGAGTGAAATGAAAGAGCGGTTTGAACAAGTGTTCGTTGGGGTCTCCTTCCCAGTGTTGCCAAGCTGCTAGCACATAATTTATCCGGCCTCCCCGAACTAAACCATACATAGTTGAACAAATCGTGTTCTTTTGACACCTACCTAGACCAGAATGGAATGAGCTAGTTTTATATTTAAAAAAAATTACCAACCTCATGGTGTAGTAGTGGTCAGTTCACCTGGCTACGAGCATAGGGGGTCCTGGGTTCAATTCCCGGCTGATACCTTGGATATTTTTTCCCGAAATGGGAATTACCCCGAAAGTAACCAGGATTTGGATAATTAGGCTTGAGTTAGGTCTAAGTGTTTCCACTGGTTTCACACCCTCATACTCTCTATCACCATCACCTCATTTCATCGGGACATGGAAAGAGCCTCCACGGAAAGGATGGACGATTAGTAGATTTGGGCATCCCCTGGGCAAAAATACATTAGTACTGGCCAAGCTTCTCACAAACCGGGTTACAAGTGATGTAGTACAGACGCGAAATATATTACATATGAAATTTATCCATTCCATTCAATTTTAGTTAATATGTCGTCTTGTATTTAGTATAGCACCGTAGTCAAGGCGTACTAAGCCCGGCTATGAAACTGGCACCTATATGGGGTGCAAAATATTGATTATGATGATTATGATGATGATACTAATACAAGAGCGGTAAATTAAACATACGTGCAACACTTGAGAAGAATACCATATGGTTCTTTATTGTTTTAAAATAGTCTCAAGTTGTAAACACTTCTTTATGTATAGTGATTGCGCATTTAGCTTTATCTACTACTGGCGATCAAATATACTTTGTCACTGTCAGACCTTCGATTAGGTCAGTGGGTATTTTTTGTGGAAGAATAAAGTTCGACTCAATTAAAATATTGGTATTTCGTTAATTTGACTCCTTCCTCATATTTTGGGGGCACTTGCATAAAAATAAACGAGCCCCCGGCTATCGCAAAACAAAACATAAAACAAATATATACATATACACATTATTTGTGTGTACGTATATGCATACACAATAATAATGTTTGTGACGTCACAATGTAACGATGAATAAGGTAAGGTAATAGAAAATAGTTTAAAATTTAATTATGTGAAAACAGCTTTTAAATTTTTTTCTTATTCATATTAAATTTTAACGAAATGGTGTATGGCACTTTGACACACCAAGATGGATTTTTACTGAAATGAGCAATGTTTCTTTACTTAATTCAGCAGTGAATTCAATATGAGTAAACTATTTTGTAGGTTAGCTACGGGCGCATACTCAGTAAAGATACAAGTTGTCTTACATTAGCAAATTGAGCTGTTATTTCCTTGTCTTTCAAACAAAACCAAAATGAAATATCTTTGTTTAAAAATAAATTGACAGAGTGAGTTTTTAATTATATAATTTGCAGTAGGCTAGACTGATGATGACGGGGAGATCAAGGTTCGAATCTCGGTCGGGTGTACTGAAGGTGGTTTTCCAAAATGGTTTTCCACTCTTCCTCCACGCAAATGTGGGTACACTTCCATATAACCATCTTATTCCCTAAAACCATCAGAGTAATTAGTACATAAGCGTATAACCCGAACGGGTAGTAACTAGTAAGACGCGGTGCTACAAAAAAAATTATATCATTTTTATTTTTTCTATTTCTTCCCAAAAGAGTCTTACTGCCTGATCGGGCAGTATGAATATTGATTACGCCAATAGGGTAGGCATGATACATTTATGATCTAGAGGAAATGTGCCCGCATTAGCGTGGAGGGAAATTGGAAAACCATTCAGATTTTAAAAAAAAACTACTCTCAGTACAGCCAGCCTGGATACAAACTCCGACCTTCTCATTTACCCGTCAAACCAGACTTTACAAGCCTGACTTTTAGTCTGCATGCTCACCAACGCGGGCTAATCATACAATTAAAAATATTCCTCGTCCATTTGGCAACACTGTGGTTATTCCGTCTTCCGTCTCTCTC
>CABFWO010004594.1:47308-61751 GCA_902155825.1 Timema genevievae
TGAGTGAAGATAGCAAAGTTGTTTCTTTCGATACCGGAGTGTGAGTACTAATATCAGTACATGTATCGATGGAAAAAATACCAGTATCGAAAGGAAAATATCGATATTAGTGAAGTATCGATACTTTTTTTTTTTTCTACAACCCTAGGTAGTCCCAACAGAAACTGCGCAGTGAGACGGTCGGTCGCAAACAATGGCCGTATTGTTTGTTACCTGTCTGTTTCCAATGTGATAAGCGTCAGGTAAGTAGCGGAGCATTGCGAGGGGGAAGAAACAGGTGAGCGTAGCATTGCTATTAGTCTCACATGTTACCAGGAGAAAAGAAGAGGTGGAGGAGGTTGCATGACTCATCCCTGTGATCACAAAGGAGCAGGTTTCTGAAAGGGTGAAAAGGTCGACATTGTAAGGGCTAAGTTTAGAACTTTGATACTAAGAAGCAATGTCTAGTAGGAAGAAACTTTTAGAAACTTAACATTTTACTATATAATTAGTTTTATTTTATATATAGGGTCTATATTTATTCGTTTTGTTTTATTTTTTAGCACCACGTCTTACTACCCGTTCGGTTTATACGCTTACATACTAATTACGTTAGTGGTTTTAGGGATTAGGGAGGTTATATTCATATGAAATGTACACGCATTTGCGTGGAGAGTGGAAAACCATTCTGGAAAAATTACCCTTAGTACACCCAACCGAGATTCGAACCACGATCTCCCCGTCATCAAGCAGTCTGGTCTACCGCGAGAATAGCACGTTAGACCACGCGGCCACCGAAGCGTTTATTCCAGACCTTGAATTCAATCTCGGTTTGAAAGAACAGGCCCCCTCCCCTTCAACTTACAAAAAAAAGGGTCGTAAGATTTAAAAAAAGGAAGATATTACATAAAAAAAACTGGTTTTGTATTGTATCATATTTTACCCCTCTAACCTATGTGTGTGTGTTTTTTAAAGGAATTGATATGTGAAAGATTAGTTTTTACTACTACACCTGATGTTGGACAATTGGACTGAACAGGTGAGTCAGGTAGGAATAAAAAAACTTCTTTTTTAAATCGAGGGGAGTTTATGACAGGTGACAAGGGCTGAAGGTCAGGTGGTATAAAAAAAGGTTTAGGCATAAGATGGAAAAAAAAAGGTGTGGTGGGTAAGGTGGATTATGGAAAATTACAATCACAAAAAAGAGAAACCTAAAGTGGATTGAAGAAAATGCCGTCCAAATATTGCTGCAGAGAATAATAATGTTATAAGAAGAGTTTTTATATTTTACAAAAACGTATGTTGAGCTCTTGTGTTTATAAAATAAAGAGGAAACTTTACACTCCTACAAAGAAAAAAAAATATACAAGTGAAATAGGAGGATAATTACATACACACCCGCACTGGTGGTCACGCAGATAAAGGCGACAGTTTCATCTAGTCTAGTAGCTCGAATCCCAGCTGATATACAGAAGTATTTTCCCAGATTTTTTTCACTCTTTCTCCACGTGAATGCGGGTACATTTCTTATAAATTATACTTTATCTGCATCTATATTATTTGAATGAATTGAAAAATGACACCTGGACACGAGAATTGAACCCGGGACCTTTAGTTTAGCGCGTCAATACTCTGCATTTGAGCTATTAAGAGATCGACCCTTGCTCAGGGCTATTCTTGACTCTTATTGGCACTCCAAGCCAAGGGTCTCGAGTTAAATTCCCGTGTCCAGGTGTAATTTTTCAATATATTATAATATGATTCAGATAAGGCTGATTTCCATAATTCAAATCATTCAACTCCTAAACTTCGCCTTTCATATATAGCCTACTTAATTGTATACCATATATCTAATTATTATAAATAGTGAGAATATATCTGACGGGTGTTTTAAATTGAATAAAAAAACTATACATGACACAGACACACATGTGCAGAACGTCAAACTTTGACAGCTAAAAAATTAAAATCTAGTTTATAAAAAAAATAATTTAATAACAGAAAAGTTAAAGATTAACTATAACGTTGACACTAGTTTTTGTGATGATGCCTAAACTTGTGCTAAATAATATTATTAAAAAGCCACTAACAAAATGTACAGGGTGGGTCCGAAACAATTAAGCCCGATTAATAACGTGAAAATTAACACTTTAGTTGAAAAGTAAATACTCACTAGCTGAATAAAAGCAAACTTCACACGACACTTTTCCACTTTTTGAAGATAATGTCACTCAGGCGAGCTCCACCGGACGTCAGGAAAACCGCAGCACTTTCCTCAACATAGATCTTCAAAATGTTTCTGTCCCACCCTATACAATCCATTTACCCTGAAAGGTGATAGTCTTATCTTGACAGATTACACTATGATCCCATCTAATAAGCTACACCATAGTATTATACTAGGTAAGACTGCTACATTTTTTGTGTAAACGGAGTGTACAGAGCCTTTTTTTTTTCTATAAGCTACCTTTTTGTTTCCAGTGCATACCTGTAAAAAAAAAAGTGGGAATCAACTACATATAATATTGTATAGTCATATTATCTTGAGCTAGATGAGAGAGAGTAGAAAAGTGATAAAACAAAAAAAAAAGTCGGAAGATTTGAGGGCAATAAAGCACACAAAAAACAACTCGTCTTTCCTTTCCTGTCTTTTTGGATGGAGAAGGCGATATTGTTTAGGGTCGAGAGAAGAAAAGAAGATGTGGCCAAAAGAAATAAACGGCTAAGATAAAATTCAGCCCGAGCAAACGAAAGGAAAAATAAGTCCCACAGGCCACACAACAAACCTTCCCAAAAGTTTAGTTCCGCGTTTCTAAGCTTTCGAGCGGCAACGCCGTCAAAGTATAAAGAAAAGTTATACTTGAAACGGATATTCATTACGTCTCATGCCATCTGGATACGGATGTTCATTAGGTCTCATGCCAGTTGGATACGGATGTTCATTAGGTCTCATGCCAGTTGGATACAGATATTCATTAGGTCTCATGCCAGTTGGATACAGATATTCATTAGGTCTCATACCAGTTGGATACAGATATTCATTAGGTCTCATGCCAGTTGGATACAGATATTCATTAGGTCTCATGCCAGTTGGATACGGATATTCATTAGCTCTCATACCAGTTGGATACGGATGTTCATTAGGTCTCATACCAGTTGGATACGGATGTTCATAGATTTCACTGGACATCTTACTGGAATGAAATTGTAAATACACACTCGAACCAGTGAACATGAAGTTTAAATGTCAAGTTTATTAGATCTAGTTTGTTTTAAACTGGGAAGTCAAGGTTAGAATCCCAGATGGGTGTTTTAAGGGTGATTTTCCTAAACAATTCCCCACCTTCCCTCTACGGAAATGGGGGAACATTTAATTTAAATACTACCTTTCTCATACCTAGCCCTAGCGTAGATTTGCATTTTATTATATTCTAGTGTTATTCATAGATTTTTTGTACCGCGTTTTACAACACTCGGGTTATACGCCTATGTAATAATTACACTGATGTGTTAGGGATGAATAAAATTGAATTTAGAGGAAATGCACCTGAATTTGTCTTGCAGGAGAGCGTAAAACCACTTTAGGAACAAACACCTTCATTGCACCTAACCGGAATTTGAGCCCCGATATCCCCGCTATCTGCAGTATAGTCTATTGCGAGAGTACGCCTTAGACCATGCAGCCACAGAAGTGGGTCCTATTGGTACCTATTGATGATATCTATCAATAAATGACAGCTGCAGATAATATGACTTGACGTATGAATACGTGAAAGTATATCTAGTAACTTTTCTAACACCCCCTCCTCGATACTCTCGCAGTAGACTAGACTGCCGGTGACGGGGAGATCGAGGTTCGAATCTCGGTCGGGTGAACTGGGGGTAGTTTTTATTAAATGGCTTTCAACTTTCCCTCCACACAAATGTGGGTCCACTTCCTCCAAATTCAACCCTCCCTATTCTTAAACCACTAGCGTTATTAGTACTTAAGCGTATAACCCGAATGGGTTGTAATACGCGGTGATAAAAACATATTTCTAGCTGTCTGATAAATGTTCTTCCTTGGACTGTAGACTTAGTTCGTTTCATTAGTTTGTTATTCCGTTTACTAATTTGCGATTATTTAAATTATGGCCTTATTTCATATTAGCCAGACGGTCATTCATTATGTTCCAGACGTTGGTTGATATCCACACCCTCTTTGCAATTGTAATTCTGTCCTCGAAGCCAACACCAAGAGGACAAGAGATTCAAACTCTTTGTATTATGTAAGTTGAACTCGATACCTGTTTAAGATTACTTGAAAGATTTGAAGTAGAGATATTAAAGCTTTTGGACCGGTTAAAATGGGAAATTTCCGGAAAATTCCCATTCGGAAAAATCTTCTGATAAAAAATTCAGGTCATTGAATCACAGCGGAAGAGACTATTCGTGATGGCTTTGATT
This sequence comes from Timema genevievae, assembly GCA_902155825.1. NCBI lineage: Eukaryota > Metazoa > Arthropoda > Insecta > Phasmatodea > Timematidae > Timema > Timema genevievae. The sequence continues at coordinate 51,734 of CABFWO010004594.1, forward strand.
ATTATTAAATTGAAGCGTTAACATATCTGGTCTACAACAACAGACCAACAACCTATTATGATAGTTCATATTCAACCACCAAGCGCAATAGTCGATATGTGAGTGTGAAAAAAGATAAATAGGATCGTTGTTATTACTTTATTGTAACTCTCTTGAAAGTTACCCGCTTCGGTGGCCGAATGGTCTAACGCGCGACTCTCGCAATAGATTAGACTTCTGGTGACGGGGAGATAGAGGTTCCAATCTCAGTTGAGTGTACTGATGGGTACTTTTTCCGAAATGGTTTTACAAATCTGGGTTCACTTTCCATAAATATAGCCTTTCTAATCCATAAAAACATTAGTGTAATTAGTACATAAGTGTATAACCCGAACGGTCAGTAATACGTTGTGCTAAGTATTATTATTATTATTATTATTATTATTATTATTATTATTACTTGAGAGTAATACACACACATTACTCCCGTGCCCCCACCCCTTTCTCCCGAACATATAAAATAAGGAGCAGTAGTGTGCATATTACTCTCAAGTACAATCTTACAGTTTTGATGCAAACATATTTTGACTCCTTTTCTCAGAACTAATAACTCGTTTTATTCCAAGAAAAGCTTTTTTTTTCTTCCTACGATACTATTTGAATGTATAAAAAACCATATGTAATTTTAAAATGTGACAGAACTAATGTTACAATAGGAGTTCATAAAGAGTGCATCTTGTAGGTGAATAATTCATTAGTATTTGGCTATTATAGCAAAAAGAAAAAGGGTAAAGTTGAAAAAACGTGCCCTTTTTTATGTATATGTGGACTCCCCATTGGATGGATCTATCAATTTCCAAATTTGTTGTGAAGCCGGCAGTTTTCTTTTGAAAAATGTCAATTTTATCGATATTTGATCACTTGAAATCATAGTGGAACACATATAACTTATCAACATGGTTATATTCTTGAACAAACCATTTCCGAAAAGAAAATTTCAAAACAAAAATTCTTGAAGATAGCCGTTTGTTCGAGTGGCTCTACATTTCCAGGCCAAATGGAAAGGGCCAATCGCCTTAAGCAATGTCAATATTTTTAAAGGATGAATTCTATCATCTCAAGTAGACAGATATTTTGAAAAAGTCAAATATTTGGCAGACATTTGGCAGGTATGTATCAGTTTATACCCGAATGTTCTGTTGGGGGTCTTGTACAAGTACTACAAACTTCTTCGACGAACCCTCTTCCTCCCCGCCCCTCCTTGTCTCATCAAACAACGAGCATTTATTTGACGATGTGGTAGAGACAGTGTTGCCATAATTCCTTGTCGTCACGTCCTTCCTCGTGACCAGCTGAGGGTTAAAGCGGGACTGGGGACCGCCAACTAGGGATGTGGTATCGAAAGAAAATTATCGATACTGTACTCATTAAAAGTATCAAGAAAAAAATATCGATACCTTACTAATATCGAAAGAAAAGTATCGATAACAGTAAGTATCGGTATCGAAATCATAATCTGGAAAAATGTTTTTTTTAACTAATAATATTAATTTCAACTTTTGCATCATAATAATTGTATTTTCATATTTATTTTAACACTGAAAATGATGATGATTTAACCAAAGTATACTCTGGTCCATCACGTCTATATTATGTGTTGAAACTTGGACGGTATGTTAGATAGTATGATGGAGATAGTACCATACCAGCTAGAGTTCTTCTTGCTTGTCATGCAGAAAACGAGTGAGAATTGAGAAATAGTGCCATTTATTCTTCCTCTACAGTTCACCCTAGTTAATAAACATCCAATCACAGGAGGAGTGAAGATAAAAAATAAGTTGTTTCTTTCAATACCGATCCGATACCGTAGTGTGAATACTAATACCAGTAAAAGTATCGGGTGAAAAAGAAACTGATATTGAAAGGAAAGTATCGATATTAGTAAAGTATCGATACTTTTTCACATCCCTAACACCAACCTTGAAAGTCGAGACCTACGGTCTCCTTTCTTGCCGGAAATAAAAACTACCAAGCTTCCTTAAAAAAAAAGCATTTCGTCTTCTTGTTTCTGAAATGGGCCGATACATTACGTTAGAAGTTAACGCGACGTGTAAAATATAATTAGCGGGTCCCAAGGCTAAAGTGGCATAAACGAAGTAAACAGAAAAACAACATTAGTGCCCTTTTAACGTTCTCTTTGTCGGGGATCACTCTTCCCGAAAAAAGGAAAAATCAGCAGCCATAGTCATATTTTATTGTGTGGTCATACCAGATGCTTATACAAATTTTTGGGTCATTAGCACCTGGAGACTTTTCGAGTGCTGGTCATTCTGGTACTCCGAACACTTGAAGGGTGAAAAAATAAGTTGTAAATATTTCAAAGTAAAGTTTACAATAAAACCTTTGATAAACGAAATAGAGAGGGCTGAACCCGTTTCGGATAAGCAAATTTTCGGATATAAAATTAATACTCCTTCTGAAAGGTTAAAGGTAAAAAAATTACAATTACATATCATACATAGTTGCAGAACAGTAGTTTTTGTATATGTAGGCTATGTACAATTGTAGATACACTATCTAAATAAATGTTTATATCTTAACAAATAAAGGTTTTAATGGCGTAAAACCTTCATTTGGCAGTTCAGCTACTGAAAACAATACTTGAACAAAAATACGGTTGATCCTTTTAGGATATTAGAGGTCTGTAAATGGGAGGTTTTACTGTACGTATTTAGAAAACAAACTTCTTTTTTTTTACTCTTCCTAGCACGTGACAGGGCCCCCATAACAATGTTAATGTTTCCTGAAGTTCAGCGAGAAACAAAATCAATGCCCATAATACCGCTCTACTCATGACAGATATTCAACAACTGTTGATATCACCATGTGAAGAAAATTAATCTCTGTCCTTCTACTGGAGCAATATTTGATTTATTTTGGCAAAAAAAAAAATTCTCCATAAAAAAACTGCCAAAACAAGGGCTTTTTATCACGTTCGCTACATCCTCATCTTAAAGAATAACAAATATATTTGGTTTAAAACTAGTGGTGTTATTTTCCGTTGAAGAGAAGGAAATACAGTGGCCATTGCAGCGGAAGACAGGATGCGTTTTCTATCGACGGAAGATATGACGGCGAGATATAGGAAACCAGTGCGTGACATATAAAATAGTAAAAATAAATAAGAACAAAGTTGGAAAAAAAAACTGGCTTGGCCCGCGGAAGAAACTTAAATTCAGGCTAGAAATTACCGTACAAGTGTAATTTCCTTCGTTAAGTGGCTCAAGAAAAGTCGGGATAAAATAGCATTCTGAAACTGAATAGATAGTAATTAATATAAGACCGGTCTATGCCACTTTTGTTTTGGGTTCCACGGGCTTGGTCCCTTTTTTGTAGTTAGGGGCACCTCCTACCTGAAAGGAAATATTCTCACACTTGGTTATGTCTTTTGAGAATGACAGTCTTGAAGCTTCAAAATCACCAACATAATTCTCAGCTATCTTAGATTTTTTTATTGTGATTATTTAAAAAAATTACTTTATTTGTTTTATGAAGGCTATATCATTTACTTTGATAATCACGTGAGATGTCGTTTGGAATTAGTTATTTCAATATATTTTTCATACATTTATTTAAAATTTAAAAACGTAAAAATGAATTAAAATTAAGTGGGATTCCTGGACGTCTGCAAGGCCTTTCGACGCTTCGGTAGGCGGTCACCTTGAGACGTTTATCGTAAAACTGTTATCTTGATAATCATTAGATTATTGTTAATAATCATTCTTGGTGCTTTAGTACACCCAGAACACAAAACAAAACATTCAGTGCTGCCAACCTTTCAAGCGTTAGTACATGAATCTGAATGTAATTTTATAGGCGCTATTACAATTTTAATGGGAATAGCCTTTTAGAAAACACAAACGTGTTATTTCATTGGAAGAGCCTTTTAGAAAACACAAACTTGTTATTTCATAGGAATATCCTTTTAGAAAACACAAACTAGTTATTTTATAGGAAGAGCCTTTTAGGAAACACAAACATGTTATTTCATTGGAAGAACCTTTTAGGAAACACAAACGTGTTATTTAATAGGAAGATTCTTTTAGAAAACAATATCGTGTTATTTCATATATTTTGATAATATCTATAAAAAGTGAATGTTACAAATCCCATGACTTTAAGTATGAATACGTGACAGAATATCTAGTAATTTTTCTAACTTTCAGACAAGTCTCTTCCTACAAATATTGAAATCTATTTTGCTCGTCAGGATACAATTGAATTAGAATTGAATGTATAAAATTAAGCATAGTAAGCTACACAAGTGGCAATACTAGCGCATAGATCAACAATAATATACATGGGACTTCTACCAGATGGTGCGAGTAGTACTAACCATCCTGAAGGGCTGAGTGCATGCCCAGTTCCAAATGGATAAATAAATCACATCAAACCAACCTTCGGGTTATTGACTTAAGAAGAGATATTGTGTGCAAAGGACCTAATTGTTTACAGTGGACTTGGAAATATCAGTAATACTTAATTAATGATGAAGACATTTAGTATACAGTGGGCTTTGAAATATTTATCAATAATACTTCATTAATGAGGAAGAAATGTAGTATATTTAATGTAAACGTTATGATTACACAGTAACATATCCAACTCTAGAATTTTAAAATATCCCTTTGTCTGATATGAATCCCCTTTGAAACAGTACAATTGTAAGATATAAACATTTGAAATGTCCTAATTCCTTTATCGAACCAGAGATGATTATGCATTGAACGACCTTTCTAGCTCGGTTAGAAGAAGGTCATTGAGGTCACATTATTGCTAACTCAGCAGATGATCTGATGACCGGTTATCACCTCCTGTCACAAGAAATAGGAGGTGAATAGGATATTGGCCTCTCATTGGATCGCGGAGTTTTATCACCCTCCCGGGGAGGTGGGGGGTTATGTTATGGGGGAGGGGGGGACTGAAGTGAGAACTGAGGGATGACTAATAGTTTTTTACAGTCTCCGATTTCCATAGGAAGGGCAGGGGAAATACGAACTCTGCTCCCACCAATTCTTTAGTAGTGGACTACTAGAACGACCAAAAATTTTCCATCTCATTTTGCATATACTTTTTTTTAGCATCGCGTCTTACTACCCTTTCGGTTTATACGCTTATGTATTAATTACGCTAATAGTTTGAGGAATAGAGAGGATTATTTAGAAGATGTATAACCACATTCGCGTGGAAGGAGAGTGGAAAACTATTTTGAGAAAAAACACCTAGTACACCCGACCGAGATTCGAACCTCGATCTCCCCGTCATCGGCAGTCTTTGCACATACTTAGGATCACGTTGTGGCTTATAATAATAATACCAACGTCAGCTAAGGCAAGTATTTTTGCTGTTTCTATTGTTTTTATATAAAAAAAATTTTTTTGGGGCACAGTAAATAAAATGTTGCTACAGTAGCTGCTTTTATTTTAGTAGACTATTGGTCATGGCCATTTTGGAATTTAATAAATAATTTTTTCTCTTCTTCATTTAAGAAAGCCATTATGTTAATAACGAATAGTCAAGAACTTGATTAATATGTATAAAAAAAACAGATTAAACGTATCTACTGAAATAATATGTTGTTTATCATCTGCTATATATATATATATATGATAAAAAAGGATACTACCACTTGATTCCTCCCTTACCACCTATGAGATGAAGGACAAGAGAGAGTAATAGAAACTGTTCTTCTATGAGAAGAAATCGTCCTTTTTGGAGCCGGTCGGAAAGGAACCTGGACTTCCTACTTTAAATTCGGTCTACACCAAACAAACGCTTGACAGGTTAGTTGTTGCGTGTAAGTTAAAATGTATATGTAAACGTGAAAAAGACTAAAAAGTCAGTGTGAAGGCCACAGATAGCAGGTTTATCTTTACTAGACACAAACAAAAACATGTTTATAGCTCGCGATATTAACGTGAATATTTGCTCGAATTTCTTGGACTTGGAATATTACAACTATCAGAATGATAATTTGATAGTCTTTAATTACCTTGTGTGTAGGCACAAGTGATCCGCACCAGTGGGAACGTGTTCTAAACGTCAAGCTCATCTAGTCTGGTCTGCTGGTGACGGGAGGTCGGGATTCAAGTCCTGGCTGGGTGGGTGTATTGAGTTTTGTTTCTTACTACATTAGCGAAACTTTTTAACGACCGCGTTTTACTACCCATTTGGGTTTTACGAATATATTATATTAATGTTTCCTCACTCTACCTCCACGCAAATGTGGGTACATTTCCTCTAAATCATATATTTTTTATAATCCCTACTAAATTAGTGAAACTGAACGAACGCTGAAATTGCACCTGTACCGGTGTTCACGTGGTCAAATGCGTCAATATCATTTGGTATTATTTATCGGTGTCGTTGAGGTTACGGTTTGAATCACGGCTGGGTGAAATGAGTTTTTTTTACAAAATGGTTTTCCGGGTACATTTTCTCCAAATTCTAACTTACTTATTTCTAAGTTTTATAATATTCTTTAAATTTAAAAATGACACGGGAATCAAATCCGAGACCTTTGGCTTAGTACACCCTGGTTCGATTCCCGTGTCCAGGTTTTAATTTTAAATTTAAAGAATATCATATTTAGATGCGGCCATAATCGTAATCAACAAATATAATAGCTTAGCTATTTAATCTATATTTATTGTTTAACTGTAAGGATAGCTTGAACGGGTAGTTGAGAAGCGATGAACATAAAATTAAAATTGGATGCGATCAGAATCACAACAAAATCACATTTAATTTTCAAACATAGGGACGGGAGTTTTGTCGCTCCACTCTTTCGTCGGGTTTCATCTATAGCCACGTTTCCAAATTTCATCGCTTGCTTCGCTCTTTCGTTGTTTCATCACCACCGCACGCCATCTTGTTGCTTTCGTCGTTCAGTATTTGAATAAATGTCGTCTGATGTGCACCAGCTTTTTTTTTAACCGCCGGCATTGGAAGGAGATGCGAGGAAAAGCCAATGTTTTTGCAGTTTTTATTCCAAAATAAATAAAATATTGCTCCAGTACAAACAAAAAATTTAATTAATTTTCTTCAAATGGAAACCTTAACAGTTGTTGAATTTCTGTCTAGGATGTCGTGGAATATAATGACAACTTTCTCTCTTCATTTGAAAAGTTTGCCATCTAATGCCGCTATGATCATGATGGATATTCAGGGACTGCTGATATCACCACGTGAAGAAAATTAAATTCTATGTTTATACTAGAGCAATATTTAATTTATTTTAGCCAAAATAAAGTTTGCTATAAAAACTGCAAAAAACACTAACCTTTTCTCGTGTCCCCTACACTCCCACCTTAAATATCCTATATTTGTGATTACTTCTGATTAAACGTATTATTACTACTTATTTTTGAGATTAAAACTACCAAACTATTCATAGTTAATATATTTGCAAGTTAAATAAAGGCTCTGTTTCGACTTTTCGTCATTGCCCAGGTCGAAAGAGTGAGGTATTGCTGTTAACAGAAAGAACGAACACATCAGCACCAGACCGCGCTCAAACTGCGATCCTTTCTCCAAGGTCATTTTACCATTTTCATGGTACAGGCGAACTTCAAGAGCAAAACTGTTCAAAAACCGGTTTTTTAGGCACCCTGCGATAGGAGTCATATTGATTTCAACGGAGACTTTTTTTTTACTATCGAATTAAAAGTATTTATTGTGTATTTGCAACACTTTATTAACGGTATATAGCTCTTTAGTCTATTTAATTGGCAACCATCTAACCAGCTTCGGTGGACGTATGGTCTCAGGTGCTACTCTTGCAGTAGATTAGACTGCCGATGACGAGGAGATCGAGGTTCGAATCTCGGTTGGGTGAACTTGGGGTGTTTTTTTTTCCAAAACAGTTTTCCACTATTTCTCCACGCAAATTCGGGTACACTTCCTATAAATATAACCTTCCTCATTCCTAAACTTACTAGCGTAATTAGTTCATAGACTTATAAGACGAACAGGTAGTAGGATGCGGTGATAAAAAAATCTAAATCAAATTTTTAAAAAGAAGCTTAAAACCCCGTCACTATTTGAATATTTTAGCCCTTATGAAAAAGAGCTGATATAGCAGTAGGTGGGAAATCTATACTCTGATTTTGGTAGGAAGAACAGTAGAAGTTTAGTTACTAAAGTTACTAAAACAATTGTAAGATATTCATACAACAAGTAATGTTATCTTCGGCTGTCACTTTGATAGATATTACCGGTGACCTGGTGTTCTAGGGGTAAGGTGTCAGACTTCTATGTTGGGGGTCCGGGGTTCAATCCTCGGTCCCGGCACATAGTTATCTGATAACCAAACCCTTCCTTCACCTCTGACAAGACGTGTATTAATAACAACTTGTGAATGTGTGGAATGCCAGGCCTCCACCGTGGTTCGGAATCCCACGTTAAACTGTAGGTCCTCCATTTCATCCCACAATCACCCTATCATTACACATTAGCGTAAGTGTGTACTACCCAAACGGGTGGTAAGACGCGGTGCTAATAATAATAATAATAATAGATATCAATACCTATAGAATAACACAAATAATATAGTAAAATGTTATCAATGTTGGCCGCAAAGAGATATGTTAAAATTGTCTCTACTGTTCTTCCAACCAAAATAAGGCTGGCTATATGTTGGCAACCATGCTAGAGGACCCGGAGCGGCTTGTCCCCAGTCCAGTCAACACAGAACGAGATCCTATGTGCGCGTGCGCCCAGCCTCTTGGTAAATTGTTGCCTCCATTTGGTCCAATCAAGCCTTGTTAACGTTTCCCCCCCAGAGGTTGGAAGGGTTGACTAGCCGTGCGCTGATCACGTGATATAAACGAGGGATCAAGATTCGGGTTCTCTCACGTCCTAAAAGTTTAGTTTAAACATCCCGGGATCTTCGCTTGGTTTACTATAGAAATGGACAGAACTTGTTAACTGTTGGGGATATTTCAAAGTTGTTCAGTTTATTTTAAGTTCAATATTTCAGTCATTCATGAACTACAGATTGTACAGTGTGTCCCAAATAAAACAGGTCCCAAACACACGGTATTTCAAAGTCTGTGTTTGAAATGTGTGCCACCAGTCGCTATGCATAGTTTCAATAAATAAACGTTTACCGGTCGGCAGACGGAACCATGCGTAGCGGCTGGTGACGCACTTTTCGGACACATACTTTGAAATAATGTGTGTTTGTGGCTGGTTTTACTTGGGACACTCTGTAGTTCAGTTATTCACGAACTCTCCTGGTAGAAAGAAGTTCCTATTGTTCGCGAGCTTGCGCCCAATAGTTAGTAGTTCACTAGTTTAAGACCAACAGCTTGTAGTTTAGTAGTTCGTGACCTTGAGAATGTAGTTCATTATTTCACGATTCACAACTTGTGGCTTTGTCATTCGTTAACTACAGCCTGTATCTCAAATCATTCACGAACTACAACTTGTAGTTCAGTCGTTCACCAGTTCATGACCTACACCCATGCCATTGACAAGTCATGTATATTTAGATTGTTACAACAAAGTTTATTGCTTGGAGTTGAGAGGGGGTAAGGTAGCTTTGCTGAATGAGGGAAATATCAAAACAATGAACTCCTTTTTTTATCCAACAAGTTTGACATAATAGGGAGAAGCTTGGCTTTAATTATTTTTTCACTCTTTTTCTGTGTTCATGATCGGCCGAAGCATCACTTTCTCTACATCTCATGGTTCACTTTGAATGGGAGCAATTCGATATGGTGAACTGGTTCGGTTAGTTTACTTGGAATAATCATTCTGGTTGAATTATTCGATCGCGAACTACACGTCTTTAGTTTACAGCGAAATTAACAACGGAGGACCCACCTCGGTGGCGTAGTTGGCTAACGCCCCAGTAGTGTTGAGCTAGACCACCGAGGACGGGGAGATCTAGGTTCGAATCTCGGTCGGGTAAACTGGGGGTGGTTTTTCCTAAATGGTTTTCCACTCTCCCTCCACGCAAATGCGGGTTCACTTC
>CABFWO010004595.1:0-13401 GCA_902155825.1 Timema genevievae
CCCCAATCTCAAAATTCTGGGTGCATCCCTGCAGTCGTTGAGGACAGTATTTCATCGCTTCTTTGACCCCTTTCTCGTTTGGGTGATGGCTAACTTTCCCAAAACACTGTTTTGCTAGATGCCCTAAACTATCTTTTCTAAAACACCACTTTCTCTCCTTTATTGTTACTGCTATCTTCCCTTGCCAAATCTACAATCCCTCATTACATGACCCTACTTTTTGCATTTGAAACATGGCTTCCCTTTATCTATAAAGAAAATTCTTTTATATCTGTTTTCCTCCCTTTCTTGAGATCTATGGTTAGCTTCCACAACGTCTTTTGCCCTTTCTACCGCTTCTTTAAACGTCTTAAGGTTTCTATAAACTCGTAAATTTACCTATTTCTCCCATAAGTCAATTTAAAAATGCATCTAAGGCTCTCTGGCTAGCCTAGAATCGAATTACTTCATTTCGGACAGGATCATCCTCTAAATCATACGTATTTACATTAATTTTCTTAATCCTGTTCGCAAAGCATTCCACACTTTCTCCTCTAAAGTGACTAATTTTAGTCAACTGTTCCCTAAAAAAGGCTTATTTGCCTCTTCCTGAACCTATCTACCAAGGCTCTCTTCAATACTTCAAAATTATCTGTTTCTATACAGCTAGAATCTGAAATAGCAAACCCCAAAGCCTCTACTCCAAACCGTAATTTAGTTACTACCCTTAGCTCTTCATCTGTCCATCCAGATATTATTGATGCTTGACCTATCTTCTCGAAAACACTAAATTTCCCATGGAACATTGGAATAGTCGGTAACAATCTGAAATTCCTAACCACTGGTATTGGTTCATTTTCTCCCTTATTGTTCTGATCCACTTCTAACCTAATATTTTCTGTTTTTACGCTATCCAGCCCCCCTGCTTGTTGGTTAATGTTTGTAGGTCAACCTTCACCCCCATAACTTCAACTAAAACCATGGTAATTGTGTCTAAGAATTCCTACCTTCGTTCTCCACATATCCTCTCTGCAAATGGTGATGCACTACTGATGGCTTGGACCTACTATTTCCTGAGTACTGGCATAGTGGAATCGTTCCTCTGACACTTACTGACCGATGGATGATATTATTTGGTCAGTAAGTTGTTGACATCTCGCTGTTAAGTTATGTAAAACTCAGAATATACCAAACAATAATTTTATCGGTTGTTCACTGTGTGTATGAAATGTGGTCTCCTACCTCACACGACAAAAATAAATTACTATAGAGTAGAAGTTTTTTGATCCAAAATGTGATGAGGCTTTTGGGGAGTGGAGGAAACTACTTAATGATGAGTTACACACACTGTAATAATAGCAGGACATTGTTAGGATAATCAAGACCAATAGATTACGGTGGGCAAGACATGCAGTGGGAATGGGAGAAGCTATATACGGTAGGTGTTCAGATCATTGACTGGCAAATCCAATGAGAAAATACCATTGGGAAGACTTATAATTCATAATGGCATAGAGTCAGTTATTGAGAAGTAAGTCTATGATAAAATTTACGATAATAATAAAATCAAAATCCATTACAAGTCAAATATAATTTTAAATTTCATGCCCCACTTAAAAATTATATTAATTTCATCTTTCTAAAGATTCATTGTCAATTAACATGGTTTTCTGAGTAAATTCTTAAGTGAAGTATTTTTTAAATAGAACCTTATATATTAAGGCTGGGTTTATTTCATGTGTAGCGCATAGCTAATAGAAAATAGTGTATAGCGTACAGTGGACAACGTACAGTGGACAATTAATAAGAAATATACATAATGTCTCAAAAATATTTCATTTAAGGGTTCATTCTGAAAACAACATTAACTAAACTGTATAATTTAAAAAGAGAATTTAACTAAATTTTAGTTTTGTCTTTACTATTAAATCAAATTTGAGTTCTATTTGATTCTGATTTTATTATTCTCATCAACACTATAGTAGACATACTTCTCAATAATAAAGTGTAAATGTAATTTTTCTCCTTTATTTTTAATCATATTGAAAATCAAAGTCATTGTTGCTAAAACAAAGAATATTTGAGAATAACAAACAAGTATAATTACTATAAGACATTTCAAACATGAAGGCACATCTAATTATTTTTTCTTTGCTTGTAGTAGCGGTTAATTTGTTTTATAATCTACTCGAATTTTTATTGGCTTTATTGGCGTCTCAAGCTCAATGATTATATATACTACACACCATGCATAATTCACAAGAAATTAAAGTTAAGTAAGACTTTTTAATCCCTACGTTTCTTTCCAAGCCTTTTTTTTATTATGAATTGTGCACTATTCGTAATGACATATCAACATCAACATAGCTATCGATTATGGATGATTATAAGGCCAGCTTTAATATTTCAAACAAAATGAGCTTAATTTTAAGCCGTTGTTTTTTTCCAAGTTTTCATTATCATACGAGATGCATTCTAGTGGCCATATTTGTTAGGCTATTTATTTTTCCCCTGAACAGTAAGTTCGTCTTTTATTAGTATAATGATCTGTGATATTCTCACTTTCTATTATCTTAATATTTTCAAGGTAAATTACATTAAAATGGTTGATACTTGAGGCCCCATTTGTAGCTGTAGAGAAAGTCGTGTGGTGACATATTTATATAAGTGTGTTGTATTAGTAATGAAGATTTGGACATCAGAACATATATTTAAGTAAGTAATGAAATCTTGTTGCTATAAGTTCAAAATTGAAACACCTTTAGTAATTTCACACAAAATAAATAAAACAAATTGATTACTAAAAATATAATATTCTCAACAAAACACAAAAGTTATAAAAATATTAACTTTAAAAACAAAATTAATGGCAGAAAAAAAATGTAAAAAATAATAATGGATTTTTAATATAGAACCTATAAGAATATAAATAATTACCAGATAAGCTTTGGGAATAGCGTATTGAAAAGAGTAAAGAAAGCAAAATATCTCGGTCTGACCACTGACAGCTCACAATCTTGGAGCCCACATATAAACCATGTCACAAAAAAAAAAAAAATTAGGGGTCCTGTTGGGGTGCTAAAAAAACTTTCCTACAAATTCACTCCGAACGTGTTGAAGCCCATCTACTTTGCTCTGGTTAACTCGCACTTGTCCTACTTAAAGGTAATCTGGGGTAATACTTTTAAAAGTACTTTAATACCACTAATAAGACTACAAAACACAGCAATAAGAAATATTTTCCGGCTGTCCAGCGGTGAGGACCGTGACATTAAGCTTAAAAGGTTGGGTATTTTGAAATTAATAGAAGTTATTTTTTTGCTACGGTTGTAATGGCATACAAACTTGAAAACAACCTAACGATTAGTAATATAAAAATTGGGGAACACAAAAAGGGGAACTACTTTACAAAAAGTTTGAATAATTATTTCCAGAACAGAGTAAACACCACTACAGTAGCCCCATGGCTTCTTTGGTGCTGACTGACAGCTCACAGCTGACTTCTGACAGTCAACATTTAGGTATATACCTAAATTTTGACTGTCAGAAGTGACAGCTGCTAAACACATGTTTTTTGCAGATCATATGGTTTGGCGTAGGGATACATAATTTGGTCTGGTAGCTTTTCAAAGCCGTCCGCTGTGAGCTGTCAGTCAGCACCAAAGAAGCCATGGGGCTACTGTACTTTTGGACTCTACTCAATAAAGATTAAGGGACAAAAATTTTTCACTATAATACCACAAGAAGTACAGACGAAGAAACTTAATCTTTTTAAAAAGGAAGTTAAGGTATATTCTGGAAAATAATTTTGCACAGGTGATATGTGGGTGAAAAGGTATCTGAAATTTTGTAACAACTGATGTGATAATTTGAGCAGAATCTGTATGTATACTGTACTTATTGTGTTTTTTTTGTAAAGTTTTTTATATACTATTATTATTATTATTATTTTGTAATTTTACTATCATTGGGGTGATTGCATCTAAAATAATGTGGCCGGGTGAGGACAAATAATGTATACACTGTAATAGATCTCACTTTCCTAAATGTATGTACAAGTAACAAGTTAGTGAATGAACCACGCCTACATTAGGATGTTTATATGTATACAAGCCAATTTTGGCTCTTTTTATAAACACATTCTGAATAAATAAATAAATAAATAAATATAAAATGAATAAATACCATAAGCTAAGTTTAATGTGGGCTGTATCCAAATAGTCTACTTCACGCACCGTCGACCCTTGACGTTTACTCGATAGTTGCATTGGCAATCACGTGATCAAGTGTAGAACCGTCCAAATAGTCACGAAGTGTGCTGATGCACCCCTCACAAGCCCTTGAGACCAAGGGTGACGGCAAGTTACCCTTGACACGTCGTCGATACGGAGTTTGACTGACAACTGTTTAATTTTTTGTCTGCTAGAGTAATGTGATATGTGATAAAGTATTTTAACTATACCAGTACTGCTTTTGTTGTAGTGTTTTATTGTTGTGTTGGAAATGTCTAGTGAAAAGAAGCGGGAATGGAGATTAAAACGTTGTGTTCGTTTTCATTCCCTACAGATAGATGGCGTTTAAAATAGTTTCTAAGATCACTGGTAGGTAGCAGCACTGCAGATTCAAGGGTGTGTAAAGGATAGTTTGCCGTTCGAAAAGTTTGTTGCAGTCTTGGTTCTCAAGTGTGTGTAAAGTGTAAATTTATCAAGTCTGCATTAAGTCTGCATCATGTCAAGTGTACTTACTATTCGGATACAGCCGTGGTTCCTTCAACAATTTTAATGGTTGTTTTAACTCCTATTGTATTTTATTAAAAAAATGGTATTGATTTATTCTTAATTAAATACTTGTTATGTTCAACACAGTTTGGTTTATATTCATTACGAGGCTGCCTAACTCAGTAAATAAGTCTAGACAATTTTGTTTGTAAGTATAGTACACTCACAAAGGGGGGGAAAAAAACTACATTTTAGCATTATTGGATTTGATTTACTGCTACTCACATTTTCATTACTTTGAAGTACAGTATTTTTGATTTGTAGCCACCCATGGGAAACAGTTGCTCAAGCTGCATGGAGGAAATATCCCAACCCCATGAACACAGCCGTAATAGGTACAGACATTGTAGACAGGAAGGTAGTTGATGGCATTCTTCACACACACCGTCTCGTCAGCTCCATATGGGGCTTCCCAAGATGGGCACAGTCGGTAAGTTTTATAGAGCTAATCATCTCTTCATCCAATGAAAGTATGAATATTTTGTTTTACTGTTTGATCAGGAAACAATTAATTTTTAGGACTTGAAGATGGGTACTTTCTTAAAGGATTGGAATGCTGTATTCTAAGACATTTAGCTCCCTGAAACAAGGTCACAACTTGTGAAAAAATATAGGCCTATCATTACTGTAGTTTAGTCCTAATCTTACGTCTTGATGCCAAAGGATAGCGTGTGCTCACAGACACACACTACATTTTACCGCATTCTTGGAATGGCACTTGGCAGTTTAGGAATTGGCTTATTGCTGTGTTGTTCAGATAGTTAGGTTTTCAGTTCACTATTTTTTTATATACTTAGGCTAAATTGATTTTTGAGTGTCCTTATAAAAGTTTATTTTACCCTCAGTCAAAGAAAATAAACTTCTTTTTATGTACTATACCTACTACCAGTGATTTTTATTTATTTTTTCTTACAAAATTCTTATTTTATTTGTGTGTTTACACATTATAAAGCTTAACATGGCTGGCTGGTTAACACACCAGTTTATTAGAATATTTATCAAGGGAATATAATGGATACTTCCAGTCTTCTTCTTTTGCCTGTTTTCACAATAAAACGGGCCCCATAATTGAATACTTGGTCACTTTTTTCCTATTGTTTAAAAACATTACAGCACCACTACACACTATTGTAAACATAGTACCAGTACCGTACTGTAGTAAATACTTACAATATAAAACTAGCATTTATGTCTAAAATAAATCAGTAAGACTACCTACTTTGAGTGTTTTAAAAAAAACCAACATACACATAGTAAGCAAATACACCTCCTGTCATTTTGATTTACTCTTTTTAAAATGTTAAAAAATAGGCCTCCCTACTAAATATAAAACCCATGCATAAAACAAATATTATGGTCTGAGATAAACCAATATTTTATTTGGTAATATTAAAAAAACAACTATTATAGCATATTGTCATCATCATTCGTGTATACAATAAATCATCATCTAACATGTTGAATTCATCATCAACACCATCATCATGAACTTTTTATAGTCTGTGGCTGGGTCTCTTTAGTAAATTGCCTTTCTTTTCCCTCTGTCCTTCCACCATTCTTCCTCCTGCACTTATTTCCATTCTGCTCCTCTCACTTGCACACTTGCTGCCATCTGTTACTCCCATCTCTTCCTTGGTCTCTTTGCGATGTGTTCCCTACCTACACCTTAAATTCATTAATCTTCTTGGAGTCCTCTCCCCTTCCATCCTCATTACGTGTCCATATTATCTCATCCTAACTTCCTCTACTATCTCATGTACCCCACAGCTAGCATGCTTCTCAAAAACCTCATTCCCATGACTTCCATTTTACTTGTTTCTCTTTTATCCCAAGTCAACGTTTCTGCTGCATACGTTACTATGGGTATGAAGTATGCACTATACAGCACTTTCTTACACTTTAGGGGCACTTCTCTTTTCCATAGTAGGTCTCTTACACACCTCTAGAAAACTTATTCATGCTGCCCTCATCTCACTATATCTTCTCTGCTGCCTCCTTATGCCTCAATCACATTACCCAGATACTTCATGCTCTTTGCTTCTTTCAAATCTACTCCATACAGTTCTATCACCTTACTTGGCCTTGTTATCTGCCATATCATCACCATCACTTCACTTTTTGCCATACTAAATTTCATTTCACACTTTTCACCTCCTCCTTCCATTCCTGCAGCTGTTCCTGTACTTCCTCTTCCTTTTCCCCCTATACTTTCAAGTCATCAGCAAACATCATTGCTTTCATTTTCTCCTGACCCACTTTCCCTGCCACTCTATTCATTATCATTTCCATCACCAATATAAATAGTAATGGTGAGAGTACACTTCCCTGCTTGACTCCATTTTTAATTGGAACCGCTCTGTCCACCTTCTCTCTGTCCTCACACAACTCACATTATTATCATACTTATTCCTTACTCTCCTAGCCAATCCTCTTTCTACTCCAGCCTCCTCCATTGCTTTCCATACTTTCTTTCTAACCACACTATTATAAGATTTTTATACACCCATAAATGCCATTACCAGAGCCCCCTTTCCAAACTTACATCTATTTTCCATCAACTGTCTTATTCCATATATTAAATCTATCATCAACCACTTACCTCTGAACCCATGTTGTTCCTCTCTCCACCTTCCTTTCACGCTTTTCCTCATTCTCACTTTCAGAATCTTTTTTTACATTTTCGCGCATTGACACATCAGGGTTATGTCTCTATAATTTTCACACATCTTCCTATCCCCTGGTAATATAACGCCTTTAGTCCAATCCTCCGGCACGTTCTTCTCCCTCCACTCTGCCCTTACTACTCTATACCACCACTATAAACCTATTTCTCCTGCTGCCGTTATCATTTTCACTGTGAGTTCATCCACTCCTGGTGCCTTTCCCTTCCTCATACTTTTCAAAGCCTCTTCTACCTCCTTCCAGGCTAAGTCTGCTACTTAGGTAGGTACTCCTCCATATCTCTGTCCATTTCCCTCTCATCTTCTTCTGTACCAATTCTTTCCCCTCAGGTTTCAACAATCTCTCAAAATATGAGTTCCACAGCTTCTTTACCTCCTCATCCCTCTCCATTATCCTTCCTTTTTTGTCCATCATTTGGACCTCATACCTGTTTTCCGTCCTCCTTTGGCTCACTTGGACATACAAATATTTCCTGCTCTCTTCCACGCCAGTCTGTAGCACTTTTGTCCACTCTTCAATTCATGTTTTTCTCCCTTCTCTTACTATCTTTTTTGCATTTCTCTTTTTCTACCTATACTTATCCTCATTCTTGCTTGTTCTTTTTGTGAATCATTCTATAAATGCTTTGTTCTTGGCTTTCACTGCCTCCTTTACCTTTTCGTTTCGCCGTAGTTTCCTTCCATCTTCTCTTTCCACTAGTTCTTCCGCATATCTACCTCTGTTGCTTCCACTATGCATTTTTTTGAACCTTTGCCACTCCTGTTCTCCTTTTATCTCATACTCTGGTAGTGCTCCTCTTACTTGAAAGCTCATTCGTTCCTCCACTTGGCTGAGCTTCCATATTCTTACCCTCTTTTCCTGCTTCACTCTATGGCATCCCCTCCTCCAGCGTTTCATGTTGGCTACTAATAGTCTATGATCCCCGTCCAAAGACACACATGGCAGGACCTTAATGTTTATTGTTCACACCTTTGATTCTCTATCTTATAAAAATAGTCACTTAGGGATTTTTGCTCCCCATTCCAGCTAAAGTGTGTTATCTTATGAATTGTTGAATTATTATACTTAATTAATATTTAAAAGACTTTAAGGCCTACAATTTTAATGATTATTTAATACATAATCTCATAATCTCACCATACAAGAACTGGCATGTAAGGTGACCTAAAACATATAAAAACAATTCTTTGTTCAACTGAACAAGTGAATTAAGCTGCCAATGGAACTAGGAAAGACTTGCTCAGGGAAGATGTGCAGATGTAGTAGACAGATAATCTGGCATAGGAATAATTTCTACACTGACACTAGGCTACTATGCACCAACACAAAATAGGAAATGAAATGTATTATTGGGCCATGGGTGTAAAGGGCATGCGTCACATGCACACCAACTCTGTGATACAGTCGGCTCAAAATCGTAAATTTACGTGAACACTATTGCACATGGATCAAATCTGATTAAACATTAATGGAAATAAAGAGTTAATAGATGTTCCTAATACAAAAAATTGTTGAAATATTGAATAATATTTTGATACAAACTGCGTTGAAAAGGCAGGTTTTGACCATTTTAGAATGGCTTCGCAGCTAAGCACTGTGTACAAATCTTTATTCTGTCTTAATAGGGACATACTGTAGTTATTAACAAGAAACTTTGTCACTTTGGCCTCGATCGTCACAGCGGAAAATTTTGAGTAATCATTCAAATACGAATGTACTGCACACATTTCTGGCATATCTTGGTCTTTTCTTTTTCCTTTAACTTCCATACCTCGTGCGAGCCGGGAGCTGAGTTGGGTCTGCTATGATGCACCCTCTTAATTGATCTATTATTTCTTATAAAATACCATATCTCATATTTTATTAGTGGACTACATGAAATTATATATATATATATACATATATATATATATACATATATATATATATGTGTATATATATATATATATACACACACACACATTTTTAACATGATTTATGCTTGGACATTTAGACCAGCAGGAAGTAAATGAATTCTAATGTAAGCGTAAGTGGGGTTGAGCCTGGCCTGCACATCCCGGGCAGAAAGTTGACCCTCAAACTAATTCTATCAATTACAAGCTCTAGCTAATGAATAATAATTGACCTTCAAACTGCAGGTCAAAAACTATTTAACTACTGTATATAAATAAACTGCCCATTTTAAAATGATTGAAATATTTCTATAATGAATAGATCTTCCATTTCTAATTTAGATACTTTAGGCAAAGAAAAAGTGTGTAATCTTCTAGTTGTAAAACTGCCTTAAAATATGAGTGAAGAGAGAACGAGATGACTCCTAGTTAGTTCAATGGTGAGAGCATTAGCGTACTAAACAAAAATTCCTGGGTTCAATCTCTGTGTCCAGTTGTCATTTTTTAATTGAAAGGAATAGGACTTAGTATGTTTAATTTTGACAAAATAAAAAACATATAAATTAATATAGACTGTATAGACTAGGCTGCCGATGACAGGGAGATCAGGGTTTGTGCAGTGGTTAGTTGTACTGAGGAGGGTGAAAGTTCCAAAATGATATTTCACTTTCCCCTCATGCCATTGCGGGTACACTTCCTCATCTCTAACTCGTTTGCATAAATTATTAGATAAGCGTATAACCTGAACAAGTAGAATGCCACGATGTTAAAAGAATTATACATATATTTATAGAAGCTGTAAAGAGACAAAAGAACAAAAAACTTGGATATGCCTACTAATTAATTTGCCCAAGATTCATTAAATTGAAAAATCTACTAGCACAATAAGAGGCAAACAACCACAGATTGAAATAATGAATAATCATTTCAAGCTTATACTTACTGGACTTTGTTAATTGATAAATCCTATGCTCTGAATATTAATGCTGAGTGTGTGTGATGTAGGTCTATGTATAAGAATAGTAGTTTTACCTTAAATCCATTAACTAATAAGTCACAAGTCAACAGTTAGAAGGAGCAGCTCAAACAACATTTTTTTAGCACTGCGTCTTATTACCTGTTAAAAATGTACTGATAAATGCTAAAACGAGTTAAGGATGAGAAAGGTTAAATTCATAGGAAGTGTACCTGCACTTGCATAGAGGAAGAGTGGATTAAACCATCTTGGAAAAACCCACCGTCAATACACCCGGCCCTAGTTTATGGCGAGAGTGACACCTTGGACCATGCGGCCACCAAAGCAGGTCCTAATATTTCATCAGATAATTAAATTGATTGTCAGATAATTAAATTAACTATAAGTTAAGGTAATTTAATTTATTTTTGAATTTGAGCCACCCTCGCACAGTAATCACATCAACCATACTTGAATCAATGGGTGCTAATCTGATTTGAGATTGGTGGGTGTGAGAGGATAGTGATCCTCCACTAATATTGGAACTGCACAAAGTCAGGGATTTTCATGAAGTCGGGAACATTTTAAATATTCACTGGAATTTTCATATATTTTTACAACAATTTGAAAAACACAAAGAATAACTAGTTTATACATTGAAGGTAAACTTTATTTGGTTCAAACCTGACTAAGGCATTGATGTATCAAGACCATTTCTACAAACTATGTTTTTTAAGAGTTATGTGTCAAGTTTTACATTAAAAAATTGTGAGAGCATCATGATTTTTGATTTGTAGATTTATAATATAAAATACTGCAAAAATATTTTTTTTATGTACTAAACTTAAAAGTAAGTTAATTTAAAAACATACATAGTGTATCAACCCTAAACTGTGTATGATATAAACAGGTATTATTTTAGCTTCATTGACAGAAAGTCATTGTGATGCAATTTTTAATTCTTACCATGAAACATGGACCTTTTAACATTTAAATGTTTTCTTATACAGTGGGCAAAGAGAGACTCTCAAGCTGCTCATGTGAGTATTTAAAAAAAAATAGTTTTGTAACAATTTTGATTTTTTGTGTCATTAGCCTCGACCTCATAACAAAATTTGTTTGAATATAACCTATCTTCACCCAATTTAACCTAACCAATGGTAAGACTAATGAAAACCCACCATTTATAAGGCAAACACAATTTTGTGTATTGACAACAGATGTCCTTATATACTGATGGAGCAGTTTTTGTGAAAAAACACCTTTTTTTATTGAAACACAATGTCGGTTTAGAAAAGCTAATAAAGAGTTAATTAAAATAAAACAAATTGACATCAATGTTTGTTTGTGTTCCATTTGTATATTGGCTTTTTAAGAATTAATAAAGCACTATCCAAATAACAAATGCATACTTCATTTACGCAAGAAGGAAACAAACTTACCTTGACTGGTTACACTATGGTGCAAGGGCTATACTGTTATCGGTCAAGGTAAGACTGTGACCTTTCAAGGTAAACTAAGTGTACATATGAGTGGGAATCAAATAACAACACCATTTCGTACAAGTGTCTCATTTCCAACCTCCTAGTATTGTATGATTGTTTATGAAAATTATGGCTGTGAGTTGGCTCACAATAAAGATGGATTCACACTTATAAGAGGCTGCATCAGCCCTGTCGTGCTGTAAACATTCACACTTACAGAACTGTTCATTGACCATACTTTCATTTGGTCATTTGTAGGTGTAAATATGGATAAAACAGAAGAAATGGGATTATCACAACTCCCACAAGAAAATAAGAGGGGTAAACACTCACAATACTGGGTTCATAGTGTGTTTAGAGCAAGAGGAACTAGAATCTTACACCATATTTGGGTGAATCGATGATGACCACTATAATTTATTTTCCCCCCAAATATTGAATCTTTCTGCTATCTCCATCCAGATATTTTCTTTAATTTACTGTCATATTCTTTATGCTGCACTCAAACTATTGAACTAAAATTATTCAGCTTCATTTGTCCATAATTATTGGCTTGTTGCTCATGAACTTCATTAGAATACTCGGCAACAAATGTCAGATCAAGGTTCACACTTGCCGGGAGAAGCTGACCTAGTAGAAACCACAATATGTTACTCTAGGGCCCCTCATTTAATTATAAACTCACAGGACTGTGCGTCTACCATTCTGGGCCAAGATCTTGGAAAATAACAAATCTAAACAATCAGGATGACAGTTGGCACACATACCTGTGAGAGTGAATCAATCATACAAGATAACTCATATGGGAAATATCGGTTCAAGATTGTTTGCAGTATGACACAGCCGGCTCACAGTCCTATGAGTGTGAGTCCAATATAAAGTCCTCTAACCATCTTAGGCTACAAATCGTTTAGCTACAGTGATTTTTTTTAGTGATTATCTTAATAAGTAGACATAACACTTAAAGTTCATAGAACTGCCTTAAAAAATATGATACTTAACTAGATTTCTTCTATTTTAAATTGTTTGCATGATTAGATGTGTGTCTGTCCCATCAGATTCTTCAATTGAATGTTACAAAATCATTAAGAAGGGGAATATGTTGAAAACCAAGGCATTTTGGATTAGGAAAACATGAAAATCCAACAAAACCTGGGTGTTTGGTTCCTTAAATCCATCAAGTGGGGGTTATTACTCATTCCAGAACCTGTGTGTGCAGTAATTGATTTTGAATAACAAATATACCTTTGTATGTGTAAAATGTTTTGCATGAATGTTGTCATGTTTACTAGCTGTATTAGTATAATTTACATTATAAAATACTTAAAAGGGGGAAAATTCAATGCTTGATTAAGTTTGGATATTTAATATTTGTACACAGTCACTTCACTTGTGTCTTAATAGGATATACACATTTGTAAATATGCCTCATCGACATTTAAAATAAGTTCTTCTTAAAGGTAGTTAAATCTGAATAACAAATTCAATGAGTAGTAAGTAAAGATATGATTAATAGTTATTTGAGGTATGCATATACAAATCCACATACAATATATATATATATACACATATATATACACATATATACACACATATATATATATATATATATATATATATAAGATATGTAT
>CABFWO010004595.1:22584-61707 GCA_902155825.1 Timema genevievae
ACTCTTTCCCCATGCAAATGTGAGTACACTCTAAATTCTGCTTTATTTGTCCTTACCATATTAATGTAATAAAATGAGGATATCCCCTTTTGAAATAAAGCTTAGTGAAAAAAAAAAGTGATCAAGGCTTATTCCAAGGGCTAGGGCTGCGGTTGATTAGAGGAAGTGAATCTTCATTTGCGAGGAGAGAGGATGGACAAACCACAGTCATAAATACATCATGAAAATCAGCCTCAATACACTCAACTGAGATCTGAACCCTGACCTTCACATCTCTAGCAAAACAATCCAATGTAGATGTACAGTGAACTTGACTCCATATACTACATCGATGCAGGTGTACACATTCTTAAAGGACAATGGACATGTTTGTATGTCAGTTTTTACCTGAGAAGGGACATGTTTGTGTGTCAGTTGGTCACTGATGATGGACGTGTTTGTCATTTGTCCCTGACAAAGGACATGTTTGTCAGTTTGTATCTGATGATGGGTATGTTTATATCGGTTTGTCCCTGACAATGGGTATGTTTGTCAGTTTTTCCCCGACTTGGTTGGGGTCACCAATATTTTTTTCCTAAATAGTTTTCCAATCTTTCTTCATACAAATACAGATATATTCCTTTTTCTCTGAAACGTGATGGATTTCACTAGAATCCCATCTTATAAGCTACATCTTAGTGTTTTCTGTCTAATCTCTTAAGGTAAACTTTCTATCTTTCAGCGTAAACAAAGTGCACATTTCCTCTAAATTCTACCATTTTCAACATAATCTCAACCTGCACCAGTGGTCGCATGGTCTAAGGCATCACTCTTGCAATAGACTAGACTGCCAATGACAGGGAGATCGGGGTTCAAATTTTGGTCAGGTGTACCGAAGGTTGTTTTTCCTATATGATTTTCCACTCTCCCTCCACACAAATGTGAGTATGCTTCCTCTAAGTTCAACCTTCCTCATTCCTAACACATGAGGGTAATTAGTACATGAGCCTATAACCTGACCATGTAGTTAGATGCTGTGCTAAAAAAAAATCTCATTAGCATGATTGAAATGTGTCCTGCCTGAATAATTGGTGAGATGAAGTGACAGAAAGCACAATTATAAGCAGTAAGCCTATTAATAAGATTTGTTTGTTAACAAGTTTTATTAAGTTATCTTCCTTTACCATTTTGGCCAGACAATAAGATTGTTTATTGCATTCTTCAGCAAGTAATCCACTTACATAAAGGTGACTAAGGTGTAAAAAAAACACAATCTATTACATATGAACAATGCACCTATAAGGCCCCCCACACACTTAATTAAAGCATAACTAACAAGATTTAGACAATAATGTTGCATGGTTCAAGTTTTGGAGGGAAAACATCCAAACCTTACTGGAGAGCTGTGTAGCCAATATTTGAAAACACGGTGTTGTTTTTGTCTATTGTCCAGTATTCCTTATTAAATTGTTAAGGTCCATTTACACTTTGCAACAAGTTGTAAAACTTTGTGTTTTGAAACAATGTTTTACAACTTGTTGTAAAATCAATGTAATAATGTTTTAAAATAAATTTCATGTTTTACAACCTGTTTCACGTTTCTCGTGGGTTGGTGGTAAAGATCAAAGAAACTTTTCTGTTTTCAACATTATACACAAATAGAGGACCTTCGACACTGTCGAAAATGTAGCTACATAACTTCCACTCCCTCTTCGCAACTTGTTCCAACTACCCTACAGTTGAGTTTCATCAAGTGTGTGTGCAGTATTTGTCTCTAGCTAGTAAAGCTGGCCAAACCCAAAACCGTCTAGCCCTATTATTTTGAGTAAACAACACAACAAAAGCTGCGGCCGCAAGTAAGACATCCTCCTCAGACGCCATGATGTAAACTGATTGCAACTTGTTTAATGTCAATTTTCGTTTCTCACTTATTTACAAAATGTTGTATAAACACTAAAATGCAACAAGCTGCAAAACAACTTTTTAACAACATGTTTTGTTGCATAGTGTAAACAGACCTTTAAAACTTAATATTTTATTGTTAAACTTAATATAAAGGATCAAGCGCTGATTTATTGAAGAAAAGTATATTTTTTAAACTTTGAGCATAGTCTTTTAAAAGTTATAAACCCATTTTTCTCAAGGTAACCTTGGCTTTTAGCCAATAGTCACATACATTATTTTAGAGCACAAGTTGGCAAGCTGACTCTGTAGTGTTATGTAACCGACTAACAGACTTGAATCAGATTAAATGAAGGTCATTGTCACATATTAACATACTCTTAGGAATGCTGATGAAAGTGTCGGCTTTCATTTACATTGTATTGTGAAAAATCACAATGCAGCATGTGAAGAAAAGCATACAATGACAAATTGTTGATATTAATTTTTTCCTCTCATTGTATCTTTATTTATTTAATAATAGGTTTTACATATATGAATAAATTATATATATTTTAAAAGATTTATGAAATTTATCAAACTCTTTATCTCTTAAATCATTGGAATATTGTAATATGTCAACTATACAAACTTTTTTTGTGTGTAAAACATGTAGCCCTAATCCATTAATACTGAAACTCTTAATAAAGCTTTGAAAAATGAGAGCTATGTATTGAAATGTCTACTGAGACAAAGTTATTTTCTTCAAAATCAATGTTTTACTCTTACCATCCTCTTCATTGCTGATGTAAAACAATTAGGGGCGCGAATATCTTCAAAAACTATTATTATGAGTGTCAGCTTAAACTTTACTTAGCCAAGACAACTACAAAGCAGTGTCATAGGCTACCTATATTACATTCTTAAATAACAATTATGTTAAATTAAAAGTTAAGACTTAGATAGATTGCTCTAGAAATATTTATATAGAATTTAATTTTATAAAATAACCAATTACTAAGTTGGTAGATGTATTAAGTGAAATTACAAGTCAAAAAATATGATTAGAATTTACTTAAGGAGAAAAACATATTGTCTCATATGAATAATTAACATAATTTTAATTCATTATCAACTGGACTAAATACAAGTTGATGAAAAGTCTAAAAATATAGTTTACACATTAAAAATTGTTGCTAAAAACTTACATATATACAATAAAGTATGGACAAAACAATGTTTTAGATTCAGATTTGTTATGAAGTAAAAAGTATAAAATTTAAATTTAGAAGTTAACCTCTGCCAAACAAATTTGAATGAAGTAATTAAGAGTTTTTATTACAAAGACTTTGAGAAATACAATATCATATGTACAAAACAAGGTTTTAGGTTCAAATAATTATGTTATGAAGTGTAAAGTATAAAATTTTAATTTAGAGGTTAATATCTGCCAAACGATTTTTATGGACAGTAATTAAGTGATTACAACCTAATTTAACGGATTACATTCATTGTATTTAATTTCACAAGACCTAAAGTTTAGGAGCTATGACTTTATGTTTTATAAAATTAGTTCCAGTGAAAGTAATATCATATGAAGCTTAGGTCCAGTGTATTTAGTTTTACTTACTGTTTGAATAGTTTTAAATGTTTTAAATACATTTTTGAAAAGAGAATTTTAGCTATCGTAATGCTAGATCCAGTAAAGTTTAAGTTTTATAAATGTTGATCTAACAAAATTAGGTCTAATTAATTAAAAAAATCTAGTTTAGGAGTTGTGAATTTAGGTCTTATGATTTTAGCTTCACCAAAACATGTCCAAATTAACATGTTTATTAACATTTTATTACTAAAGCCCCCAAAAATATAATAACACTATCCAACAATTAACTTATTGTGATTCGTTCTCAACAATAATTATTGTAGTCTAAGAACTACA
Source organism: Timema genevievae (assembly GCA_902155825.1). NCBI lineage: Eukaryota > Metazoa > Arthropoda > Insecta > Phasmatodea > Timematidae > Timema > Timema genevievae. Next base: position 26,384 of record CABFWO010004595.1, read on the forward strand.
AACTTTTTATCCAGAGGGCACAAAAGTAGTCTTATATGAGTCTTAAGACCTCTAATAATTTGAAAATGATTTTACAAAAACTTAACCCATCCCTTTCATCTTTAATGCCAGGAGTAATTTCTCACAATGGGTCGATGCATCTAAACTGACATTCAACTCAGGTAAGATCACATCGACACATACACTGCCACATTCACATAAGAAATTCTACTACTCTCTTTATCAAATTGTTGTTTAAACTCATTGTTGGAAATTACTCTCTTAGTTATACATTTGTTGTAAAACAATCTTGCGATTAACACATCATAACATATTTGTTTCAAATATTTAACTTTAATAGTGTGGTTTACTACTTTTGACTAATGTAATTAATTTTATAAATAACTTAAAGTATTATTACAATCAATGATTCATTAAGCTAAATAAATGAAAAAAAAAAAGTTTTTAAATAGTTTGTGCATGTAATATCTGGATTGTTCTGAACTTAGTAGATTATCAATTTGTTAAAATAGTATTTTTAATTTACATTATTTAGAAATTTGTGTTATCGTGTGTACAGTCTAAATTTGGAAAAACCTTATCTGAGGGAACAGCTACTAGATCTACTTTCACATATTAATATCTTATGTCAAGTCATATTATCTTCAGGTGTTAGTTTTGATAAATACTATAAATACCTTTAAAATAACACTAATAATATAATAAATTGTTACTAATGTTGAATTCAAAAAAGTTTGTAGTTTTTAAAAGGTTTTTCTTTTTAAATTAGACTGTAATAGCTTTCTTTAGAAGTTTTCTGAACTTAATAGATTATTATTGTGTTAGTAGTTTTTTTTGCATAGTTTAGATATTTGTTTGTACTATGTTATGTAATAGCTTTGTTTTGAAGTTTAGAACTTAATCTATTTATTAAATTTGTAATTTTATTTTATGTTTTTTAGAAATATATATTGTAACTATTTTAATATGTGGAATTGTATCTTTGCTTGTTTCAGATTGTAGGTTCAACTAACATTTGCTATGCAAGTGAACGCTCTGAAGTGAACCCACAAGCAAAATACATGGTTATGAAGACTAGAAATGTGAGTTCCCAAGAGTAATTGGTTTAAAAAGTCTCTGTTTATACATAGTTTATCATGCTACCCTATGATTTTAGTTAGTGGTTGTCCGAAAAAGATAAACTTGTCATTTAACTGCTTTAGTTTGGTAAGGAAATGGATAACTACACAATTACGCGCTTATCATTGCTATTGAGGGAGGATATTAAGTTTTATTTCCTTTTAGAATAGTTTTTTTGTGTGTGCTGTGGTACAGAAAAGGAAAAAATGACCTTTTAAATTATTTTTTTGTTCACTGCATATTACTACCCATTTAGGCTATCCACATCTTTATGCTATTGGACAGGCTATCCACATATTTATGCTATTGGACTAGGAATGATGAAGTTTGGATTCAGAGGTGGAGGTGCAGGTAGAATGTAAAATCGTTTAGAAAAAAACACCCCCACTACACCTGATTGGGATTAAAACTTCAATCTCCTAATCTTGGGCAGTTCATTCTATTGCGAGAACGACTCATTAGACCATGTGAACATGTAATGTGTTTTTTTAGCGCATGTTTGACGGGGCTTGATTCTAGTTTCAAGGGACAGGACCTTTTCATTGTGTGAGTGTGTAAACTCTGTACTAGTAAAGTAAAAATGTCCTTTTCAGCGTTAATGTGGAAGATACATTTTAGTGTGTTGTGTGTGGGTGAGCTTTGAAACAAAAACATAAAAGGGTTTGTTTTAGTTACAGAGTAAATATATATGTATACATACATACTGTTTTATAAATCTTGACCACATGCAAGGCTGAGTGAGTTAATAGATGAATAAGGATTTGAAGTTTGAGACTTAATGCGTGCTCTGTTTATCCTGAAAGGGAACAACCAACCTTACACCTTATGATTTCACTATAGTCCTATACCATAGTGGAATCGAAAAGGCAAATGTAGGTTTCATTTAAATATAATTATAATGGTTTTAAGTGTATGGTTAATTTTTATAATACCTTAGTACATTTATGGCCACTTTTACAATTACTACTATAGTTCTGATGTCCGGTTATAAGCATAACATTATTTATACTTCTTTTAAAATGTCTGATCAAAGACAATATTTTTATAGTAGGTACATATAACTTCAAAACTATTCTGTTTATGGTGCTGGTTAATATTATAAAAATAAACATGGTGTGCAGTATAGCAGGCTATGTTTCTTTTGATGAACATTTAATTTATATGTTGCCATCCCATGCAATACTTTGGGAACCAAAACAATTTCAAATATAAACTAATCATATAATAATCCTGAAAAATGAAAAGTTTTTTGCATAAGTTCACCATACTAAGAGTATTGTAGGCTATAACTTAAGAGTTATTTGAGATGTTTAGCCATAATTTTAAAACGCCAATTGCATGATTATATTATTACTTTAGTCAGGAAAATATTTTTTTTTATCAGTGGTTTGAATTGTCATAAGATTGGAAATTTATTTGCTTGAAAATTTAACTGTTTAAAACATCCCAGTTCTACATGTTGTAAAATCAATACATATTTAGTTTTTTTATCGCTTAGATTGGCTAAAATCTATTAAATGCAAACACTTGCCTTGATTTTTCTTTTTTCTTAGCACAGTGCCTTACTACCCATTTGGGTTATATGCCTATGTACTAACTTCACTAATGGTTTGGGGATTAGGAAGGTTTAATTAAGAAGTGCACCCAGATTTGCATGTAAGGAGAGTGGAAAATCATTTAGGGAAAACCACCCTTAGTGCACCCAACCTGGATCGAACCCCGATCTCCTAGTCTTCGGCATTCTAGTCTAAGACGAGAGTAGCGCATTAGACCATGCGGCCACCGAAGCAGGTGTTATTGAATTCTTAGTCCTGATAATTATCATCAATGAAAACATGCACTTCTCACTCTTCATTCATCATAAATATACTTTTACTGTGACAAAACACATTTTCATACAAAGAGCTATTTCTCAAATTAAGAAACCACAATGTTAACAAATTATTATGTATACAAATAAAAAAAAAATTGGCCCATCACATTGGAAGCATTCATTTGTATAATACCTTTTATCCTGGAAATAAAAACCACCAGTTTTCAAACTCACAGTAGAGCATTGTAAAAATTACATTTATTTATGTTCTATCTCTCTATCTCTCTCTTACCCTCTCTGTCTCTCTCTCTTACCCTCTCTGTCTCTCTCTCCAGTGTTACCAACTCTTTAGCCTCAAGTGATAGTACACGAACCCGAAATGGATATTATTTTGACCCGCAGGATACTACATTTTGTTACTAGAATTATATGTTTAGAAAAAAATAATGGGTACTTAGTAAACAAGTGCTGATACTAGCTTTTAATTTCACAATATTGATTAATCTACTTATTTTTATAGTAAAATAGTAATTAATACTTTATATTGTTTATTTGTAGCAAAGGCTTAGGATATTACTTTTAGGAAATCTCCCAATATTAGATTGTACAGGTCCTGAAATTATATCAAAAGTAGTATCTAGATCGTACGGTTGGCAACTCTTTCTCAAATAATTGCTTGTAGTTTGTGCGTGCCACCATGTTGAAATCAATTACAAAGATTTAAAATAAATAAACAGTTTGTCTATGACCTTGTTGAAACCACCATTTATAATTGTTATGAAAGGTTACATATCATATTTGGCTAGTGAAGAGATAAGTCATAAGCTTGTAAATAAAACATTATTTTTTATCAAAATAAATTTGTCTAATGGTATTTTTAATCTTGTTCCAATCTGTATCATATTCTTTAAATATAGTGTTAAAGTTAATTTACTAGCCATCCTCACATAAGTAGACTTTTTAACATATAACAAGATGAGAGTGCTATGATCAAAAGCTGTCCCAAGGTCCAGTTATTTGTTTATATTTATTATATTGGTTTTTATACTTGCTTTTATTGTGCTTAGCAATAAAGAATAGGTAGGTTAATATCCAGATTTCAAAATAAAATTTTCAAATATGACATCATAAGTCATACTGTCCAAAATAAACCACAAGACTGTTACTCATACTGATTACCAACACAGAATGTTCTAAAATTTTCACCAGAAAATAACCTTAAGATTTCCAATAAAATATGACTATGGAAATGTAGCATAAAAAAAGGAGACTGACTACTACTTTTAAATGTAATGTACTATATATTATATATATATATATATATATATATTATTCAAAATATAATACAATTACCTCATAAAGCGAAAAGAGGTTTTCCTTATTGAGATATATTTTAAATGTAAAGGTTAATTTATATTTAAATGGGTGAAAAGAGTAAAGTTACCAAAGTTTTATTAAATTTGTAAACATTTAAGATTTTGTGTTGTTTGCAGCCTACTAAAACAATTTGTTTTTCAGCCATATAAATACACACATCATATACTTTATTAAATAATAATATTCTACCCACTTATAACCTAATTTTTATGAAATGGAAACTTTTTTTTTGTTCAGTTGACGCTCTGTCGATTTGTCGCTGTAGACGAGACTGTGAGTTATGAAAGCCATCCGCAGGACCCTAACAAAACACTCCTGAAGCAGGAAGCAATGGTTACAGTCCAAGGGGTCCCTCTAAACAGCTATGTCGAAGACATGCTCACAAGCAAGATATCAGTCAACGCTGGAAAAGTAATTTGTGATTGTTTTTAAACGTACCTGAACTAATAATAAAAAGTCTTTGACAGGTTTTAATAAATATATGATTATTGTAAACAAAATATACTTGCGATATTATGGACTTTTTATTTATTTTATTAAACCATTAATCAAAATGGTGATGTATGAATGGCTATATTTATACTTTTATTTTTTGTTTGTGTCAAAATATATATTTTGACTAAAGAAATTGGGTTGGGCTTTTACCTATTTATGCAACATATTTTTGATTACCAATAGAAAAGTGGATTCTTTGAGACAGTTTTTGAAAATGATCAACTTTAACTTTAGGTATTTTTCATCAAATAATTTTCTCAGACATCAACATTCATCGTTGATACCTTTAATTCAATTTAATATTAATGTTTATTTTGTACATTCATAGGTTCATAGTTTTAATTGCTCTTGTTTGAAACTAATTTTTAGTGATTGTTTTAAAAAGCAATTTTAGTTTGTTTAGGTTTTTAATAATAATGATAATATATAATATTTGTGTGTATCTTTATAAGTGACATAATATAAATCAAACCTTATGTTGAAAAAAATTAATTTTTAAGTTTTATTGAATTTCCTTTGCCATTCTTGCTCTTTGAAATTTTATGATTATGACTATTTAGTTGTATTATTATTTAAATATTTTAAAATGTTATGTAATTTGCTCTTAAAGAGCTCAAATTAATGTATCTTAAATTTGTTCAAGGGACGGCAAGCGATAGAATGGGTAATAAGTAAAATTGATGCAGAAGTTAAGGAACTTGCTAATTCTGCAGTGAAGAGCACAGATGAACTTTTGATGCAGACCAAAAAGTCCCTGGATGAAATCACCAACTCTGCGAGAAAGTCTATGGATGACATTTCCTCGGCTGCAAAGAAGTCTTTGGACGACCTTCAAAATTTAACTCCTAGAACAAATCAAAACCTACCCAAGTTTTAGCATTGCAAAAATCTAGGTAAATTTGTTAAGCTCTCTACATTCTGAGAGACTCATTTAATTCAATGGAATGTGCAAAAACTCCTGGTATAACCTTGACTTTGTTTTAATTCAAAATCGTTGTATTCAAAACTTGTACAGTTCTTATATTAATTATCATATTGATTCGATATTTCATTAACAAATGAAAAATAAAATAGACGAACAAAATTGGCAACATGTTTTTCACTGATTATTTATGATATAGTTTTCTATTTGAATTGTACTAGACAATACTTCTTTTTAAATATATTTTTAAATATATTTTTATATATATTTCTGGTGTAGTTGACCATAAATCTAACTTATCCAGTATTTAGCCTTTACACTGGCATTTATAAATCTCAATTAAAAATATTGAAATTTTGTTTCCTCTGCAAAACACAAGTTGACAATTTTGCCAATTAAATTAATAAAATTGGAACCTTTGTTGAAAATTAAGGCACTTATTTTTTACTCTGCATCATATTTCTACTACGAGCTATCTGCATTTAATTATACTAACGAGGTAAGATTTAGTGGCAATGTACCCACATTTTTTATGTAGAATGATAGGAGAAACAACTATTAGTGTAAACGACCTGAATTTGAACCAGAATCTCCCTCCTACCAGAAAATTAGACTAGATGAGCTTGGCGTTTAATCTGCGTCCATACCTGTGCAGGTATTAATGCACTCTATTATGTAAATACGTATTGTGTAAATTATAATAATACTATAAATCACAGACTTAAATCAGTTTTTGCACTTAAATGACATTACTTTGGAGAACATTGTTGATCTTTGTTTAGTGTATTTTGCTTATTTTGACACAATAGACTAAGTCTTCAAGTTCACTGAGTGCATTAAAAATGTTGTCATTTACATCGGGTTGTATACTTGTCAGATAACACTGAGGGACAAAGGTGCCTGATTGAGGACACACAACAGGAAAATTTACCTCTTAAATGGTGGGCGCCGTGTAAGTACATTCTCACACAGAAGCGATGAAAGCCGAGCCAACACATCCCATATTCTAAGAATTTTATGCAGAATTCCCCATTTTCTCTTTTACTCTACGTCATTAACTCTAAACTTTATTTGATGTTCTTAGCATATGGGGTGATTTAAGTTTATTCAACAATAAACATTTAACTACCTAATTTTAACAACTTGAGTTCACGAGTTCTGATATTTGGGCTCATATTCCATGGCTCATAATTTCTTGTGAGTTGTCTTGCTTTTACTTGTTAAATATAAATTAAATAGAGTTTCTAAATAATTGAGAGTTGAAAGGATAGAAGAGCAGTTCTCCTTTATCAAGCAAATAATTTATTCTAATGTTCACTGCTTTGTCGCGTAGGGAGTAAACAATAATATTGAATCAGATTGATATTTTAGATCATCATCATCATCATCATCATCATCATCATCATCATCATCATCATCATCATCATCATCATCATCATCAACTGTTTCCAGCCTGTTGCTTGGTCAATTTAGTAAAATGTCATTTATAAACAGTAACACTTTCTTGAATCTCTAAAATTCTGGGTTATTAAAGGTTCAAAAAATATCTAGTACAGATATGAAAGCATTGACTTGAAATCACAATTTTATGCGATTGGTAAAGTAAATTATATTGACGTGAGTAGTTGAGGAAAATAGCAATCACAAGAAACAAAATAAAAAATCATTTGAAAATAATTAATACACCCCAAAAGTGCCCTCTTATGCTTTAAAATGTAGTAGATAGGGCAAATAAACAAACTAGCAAATATCAATTTTGACAAACCTTTAAAAAAAGATTTCTAAATTCACTTTTCACTCTTTTTAAAATGTACATTTTTAGAGATTCAATTTTGAATTTGAGAAATAAAGAATTCAAGATTTTATTATAGGCACCCAACATAGTCACCAAAAAGTCTACCATTAGTGGCTAGCTATATGCTTGAACAAAGCTATTTGTAAAAGTTAAAATAATGTAGCCTGCATGAGAAGTGGTAGCATTGACTGTACAACTATATTTGTAAGAAGGTACAGGAAAGGTGGGTTGAAACATATAAAATGAACAAATACAAGATGAACACAGTTAACACTTTACATTGCTGCCTTTTGCTTTTTTGGTTTCCTCTTTTAGGAAGTTGTGTTGCATGTTTTGCATCCCCTCCTAATGAGTTCCGATAAATGAAACCGAGGTCATGGGATTGGGTGATAGTGGGCGATTTTCTTCAAGAGTCAGCCATCACTTCTTTGTTGTCAGCAATGTAAAGTGTGAACTCTGTTGTTCTTTTCATTGTAAAAGCCATATTTTGTTTGTTCCTTTTATATGTTTCTATCTTTCCTGTACCTTCTTCCAAATATAATCATAAAGTGAAGAGGTTTTCCTTATAAATATATTATATTAGTGAAATGTTATTTTACTTGTACAATGTTTAAATAATCTATTTTCATTGTTATCAATCTCTTGTACATTTGTATTTTATAACACAGTTTAGCCTTCTTTTAACATTGTTCACAAGGCCAGCTGATTTTTTTTATTAAAGAATAAATTTGCAAAATTAAACATGAAAGGAGATATCTCTTAAACTAAACTCAAATGCTTCTAACATTTTACAGTCAATTTTTAAATAATTCTAGAGCAGGGGTCGTAAAATGGTTGATTCCGACACATCTTGTAGTTAATTGCTAATGTCTTAAAGTGTAGAGGTAGAATAATATAATAATGTCTCTAAAACTTATCAATAGCGGCAAATAATATAAAAAATTACCAGTAGCAATGGGGCAGTGCGACGATGCAAGTCCCTTCAAAGGTCATGGCTTATGCACTCTGTCATCAGTTATATATCACGCCACTTGCCACTGCAGCAGCCAGGGTCCAGTAACCAGGCGTAGTCGTTAATCATACCGGCACACCACGTAAGCTACACCTTGTAATATTTTTATTTCCATAATCATTCGTGCTGTCATAGAAACTTTTTTTTTGTTTCAGTTAATAAAATAGTAATCATTGAACTGAGTGCAATTTGTAGTGTACCGAAAAAATCCAAAAAATAACATTTTTATGAAGAATGGGAACTCAAACTATTTTTTACTAGTATAAATGAAAAGAGTGTATGTCTTATTTGCCATTCCAGTGTATTACTATGCAAAAGGGGAAATCTTGAAAGACATTTTAATACATAACATCAAAACATGATTACTGGGTTTCCTTTAAACAACGAGTCAAGAAAAAGGAAAGTACAAAAATTGAAATTCCACCTTAGAGGTCAGCAGATAATGTTTACAAGAAAATTGATAAAAATAAGGTGGCTACTATTGCATCATTTTGTGTAAGCAAACTAATAGCCACCAAGAAAAAACCGTTCAATGATAGAGAATACATAAAACAAGCATTCTCGGAGGCTGTTGATTCATTGTTTGATGACTTTAAAATCAATCAGAGATAATAAATGGAATAGGTTCGTTGCAATTATCAGCTAGAACTTTTACACGATGAGTAGATATGATGGCTAGTGATTTAGTTTCTCAGGTAAAAACTGACCTAGAGTCTTGCACCTATTTTTTAATCCAACTTGATGAATCCACAGACATAGTTGACAAAGCTCAATTGAGAATATTTGTGCCTTTGGTGTTATAACATTTGTATATCAAAAAAGAATGTTTAAACTTGTTGACACTTGAAGGATCTACTCAGGGTTCAGACATTCACAAGTCTGTTAAAAATTTTATCAATGAAAACAATATCTCATTGAAACCCGCCTCAGTGGTGTAGTTGGCTAACACGCCAGTCGTGTTGAGCTAGACCGCCAAGGACGGGGAGATCGAAGTTCGAATCTCGGTCGGGTGAACTGGGGGTGGTTTTTCCTAAATGGTTTTCCACTCTCCCTCCACGCAAATGCGGGTTCGCTTCCTCTAAATTCGACCTTCCAAATTCCTAATCCATTAGTGTAATTAGTACTTAAGCGTATAACTCGAACGGGTAGTAAGACGCGGTGCTAAAAAAAAATATATATATATCTCATTGAACCAATTGCTCAGTATCAACATCGATGGGGCACCAGCTTTAACAGGTACCAATAATGGTTTTATTGCACCTTGCAAAAAAATATTGTATTTCTAGATTATTATTACTGAGCATTCATATTTGGCGCAATATGAATAACAGTACAACCTATTACGAGACATTGCGATGAAAGTATCGTGCCTATTTGGATCAAAATACTCAAGTGAATCACCATTTTCAAACATGAATTTTATCAAGAATATATATCGAACAAGACACTGATTCTAACCTATAAAATTGTTTAAGATAAGCTGTCACAAATTATTCCCCTAATTTAACCAAACTATCAGAGAGAAAGCAATGCTACCCATCACACTATTTATATTATCTATTTTTATTATTATTTTATGTGAGATTTCTATTTTCACTCTCTTTGTTATAAAAAAATGCTATATTTTCTTTTATTTTAAACTACATTTCTTTCCTAAAACATGTCACATTTCCTTTTATTAAGAAAGAGTACATTGCTTTCCTTTTTGTTATGATTGAAATATTTTTTTCATATAATAGTGTGGTGGATATTGAAATCTCTTTTTTTTCAAGGTAATTCATAATATGATTTTGAAGTTTGCTGACCCCTGCTCTAGAGTATTAACTTTCATTTCACTGTCTCTTTTACATAAACTTTTGCAAAACAAAACTTAAAACACCTTAATTTGATAATAATGTATTTAAAAAATGTGTTTGGAACAAGTAGCTACCAATTTAAACTGGATGACATTCTAATTGTTAGTAATAATGTGTGAAGGTTACTTTTAAAAGGCAAAACATTGTTTTAAATGTATGAAAAGTTGAAGTCAAAGTCAAAGATAAAGTTGTTGTTGCCATCACACAACTCTACTTATAGTTTTTGAATTATCTATAAAGTGTATATAGCTAAAGAGAAAGGTTTGGAGAGAAAAACAAAGCATACCATATTTTATGCTGATGTATCTGAATTTGTATATGCTTACATTATAGACATGATTTAATCACTAGTCAATATACTGTTTAGTTGCTGTTCTAAAAATTAATTTATGTTAAAATATGTTATATTTAGTGAGATATTTCAACTATGTTAATGATATATTGAAGTTTTCTTCCTTTTTCAAAATGTTTCGAAGGTGTGAAGGTTATTGTGGGTGTTGAAATCGAAGATAGGGAGATTTGGCCTTAGATTTTGACATTCTAAAACTTTGCACACCTCTGTGTCATGCTACATTTGCACGATGCATCAAGAACTAACCAATATGAATGTGAAGTGATGTTTCATTTATGGTTTACCGGTACTTTTCCATGTTCAAATAAGTCTAGAAAACAATTTAAACCGTAAAATATTAATGTTCAATAATAAATTACAGGATTGTGATTTGCCATTCTACATGAGCATACAGGCCTCCACCGTGGTTCGGATTCCACGTTAAACTGTAGGTCCTACATTTCATCTCACAATCACCCTACCATTCATTACACATTAGCGTAAGTGTGTATAACCCGAATGGGTAGTAAGACGCGGTGCTAATAATAATAATAATAATAATACATGAGCATAGAACCATTAATACTACTAATTACTTGTGTATGAGGATCATAGTTGTGATAGGTTAATATCAGTGTTTTGTATTTAGTAAACTTTGACTTTTAATATATTTTATTAGCCAAATCATGCTTGATGCCTTGGGGCCCTGGAGCGCCTGTTGCTCTCTCTGTTCAAGTTGGACCTGGCTCTAGGTGAAATTACCAAATTGAATGTCAATGGTAGCCATTCTACAGCAAGCTTAACATTATTGGCATATGGTGATACCTTTTTAATCTACCAAATTTGAAACCGACCTGCTTTGATGGCCACATGGTCTAAGTTATCAATCTCGCAATAAACTAGACTGCCGATGATAGGTAGTTCGGGGGTGTGAATCTTGGTCGAGTGTACTGTGGTGCCCCCCCTTCCCCCCCCCCCACACACACTTCCTCCCAAATGATTTTACACTTTCCCATCATGCATATGTGGGTGGACTTCCTTTAAATTCAACCTTCCTCATCCACAACTCATTAGTGTAATTAATACATATGCGTATAATCTCTGCAAGTAGTAAGACATAATGAAAAAATAAAATTAAGTGTTTAGAATCTGTTTATTAACTAAATAATCTAAAATTATTTTAAACTACCGCAGTACACCTGATCGAGATTCAAATTCAAGCTACCCCTATTACAAGCAAACTAGACTAGATGAGCCTGACATTAGTCTGCATGCCACTAATGCATATATGAAACCGATAAAAAAATGTATTCAATACAGCTTAAAATTGTGTTATATTAACTTCGTCTTTGAAAAATTCAATTTTCATATAACTTTAAAAGTGGGAAGTAGGATTTTCTCAAGTAGTCAAATTTTGTTTGTTAAAAGTGAAACCTTATCATTAACAGGTTTTTTAAAAGTGGGTTTCTCTTTACAAGCTACTACACTGGATATCACCTCTGAGGGAACTGCAGGTCTTATGGAGTAAAGCTTTATCTTCCCCCTCTCTCAGTTACAGGTTGCCAAATCTGCGCACTTTCAGTTATGATGGAAGTTGGTGTTCTGGAGTAAGAAGGAGCTACTGGCATCCTTGATAAAAAAAAAATTGCCAAATTTGTCTGATATTTAAGAGCAGATTGACCATTCGAAAATAAGAGAATTACAACGCAGTTTCCCTAATATTAACCATGCAGTTACCTCAGAGATGATATCCAGTATATTAAATATCTAATTCAATTACCATAGATTTTTGAGGTGAACATTTTGTGATTACCATGAAGTAAAAAATTTTTAAAATTAATTAGAATTTTAGCTTTTATTTTCAGGCAAAGCTTCATATATTTATAAGTTGACTAATATTTTGATAAAAGTAAAAGTTTTTGACTCTTTGCACATTTTCAACTCCAACATTACATTTCTTTAACATTTTATTTTACATAAAACAAATGTACAATTTTCAAATTGTATTTATATATTTGATTGAATCATATAATGTAATCTTTTAATCTAGAACTTAAAGATATATTATTATAATATGAATTTACAAAGTTATTTAGACCTAATGCAATGATGCAAATATGTTTCTATATAAAAACTATTTTATTTCCTAAGATAAAATATAACTTACTGCAAGATCAAGTATAGTTCATGGCACAAGAGAGAAATACTGTCGTCATTATCACCGCAGTATTCTTGATCATGTTGAATGTTAGTTTTATTTTATTTTGAAATGTTAGATATTTCTGAATAACCAAATAATATATGCGAAAAGTTTATTATGTATTACTTATGTGCCATTCCATCGTTTGCTTGGCTTACATTTGGCAGATCTTTTGTTTACTGTTAAATGTAAATTAATTTTAGTATTATTTTCCTTGCTTATATTAAAGAAACTCAAGGAAAATATATTTTTATTTTTGAAGTGCATAATTTTATACCATTACAATAAAAAATATTTTTTTCAATATAATATTTACTAGGGGTGTGCGAAGCTTTGAAAAATTCGAAGTGAAATCGAATCTTGGTGTACTTCGTTTTCGATTCCAACCCATGTTTGGCTTCAGTAGCTATTCAAAGCTTCGTCTGCTATCCAAAGTCTAGTGATTATATTACACTTATATTTTATATCAAATAAAAGTGAACAGAAATTACCTTAAGAAATGAAATATATTTTTATGGTTTTGAATTTTAGAACATGTTTGCTTTATTTTCTTGGTGGAACTGGGAAAATGTCCTTAACACTTTGAATTTCAAGACGGCCATAACATTAAACCTCTAACCGCCTTGATCACAAACATTGATTGATACCAAATGAAGATGAATTTATTCCTCTTGAAAGTCTAAATTAAAATAAATAATTAAAGTTTTTTTTATTTTCAGTGTGTTTGGTTAAACTTTTGAAGTAATTCTTGAATATTGAAAATATTTTTTTAATATTTTAAAATTCACACACGCAGCCATGTCATTTGTTTACTACATGAATCGGTATGTTCATTTCAAATTCCTGTTAATGCGTAGGCTAGCGGTAGACTTAAGAGATAGTTGAGTGCTGTGGAAGGAACATGACATTCCTTAAATTATTTTTTAAAAAATGCACGCAAATAGTGAGTACTCATAAATGAAAATTGCTGTTAATTTAGATAAAATCTTAAGATATTTTACTGAAAATAAAATAAAATCTACAAAAAATGGTTTATTTTACACATATTAAATGAATTAATTTATGAGTGAAATTATTATCAACAAGGTTGTATTATTTTCAAGATTTGCAATAGGCGCATGCACTATAAAAGTTAGAATCATATTTTTTTTAGTAATACACATGGAAAGTATTAAATGGATTTATAAAATCAAAAGTTTCCTTGTTGATTTGTAAAACAAAACAATTTTTTTTGTAACACTGGACTTCTGAAACCTACAAACGTGCCCACCGAATTAACTTAGTTGTATTTTTCTATAACATTGTTCTTGTTCTTGAACGTCTGTTAACTCTTGTGTTTTATCTTGTGTGTGAAAGGTTAGTGAAACACAATGCAGAGCACAAATCATTAAAACAAATTTATGTTTTTTTTTTTACCAAGGCTGTACGCATAAAAAAGTGTTTTTAATACAAAGGTAAAGTGAATATAACATTTATATGTTGGCAATAAGCTACAAATATTAGTGTTAAGAAAAAAATTAATGTTATATTTAGTTTGATATTAGATAAATACTCAAAAGTCAACATAATATTTTTAATCAAAATTAAATAAAAAAATAATCAAACTTCGATAATATTTCCCATATCTAACTCAACTTCGCTTCAAACCAAAAAAGTGGACTTCACACACACCCCTAAATTACATAAATGCAGTGTATTGTTAAAAAATATTTGTTTTTTTTAATTTATTAGTAAATAAATTATGTTGTTACAATACAATGGTTAAGTGATTAAAATTATTTGCAATAATATGTTTTTTAAATATTTAATGAGGAACACAAAGTAACATCACTCTATTCTTTGTCAAGATTACGGAGACTGAATGTGAAGATGCAGTATGAACTTAAATCATATTTCGGTCTCCTCATGTCTCCTAAGAAATCTAGAGTTAGAGCCATTTCACACGAGTCAACTATCGCCCTGTAACAGAAAAATCAGTACCAACATAACCAAAGTACGTGAAAAAATAGGTCAGTTGTGATTATGGTTTCCGAGTTTTTTTTTTGTTACTTCTTGGAGGAATGCGAAGGAAAATCAAAAGATGAGTGTGGTATTTTATGAGCATCTTTATATTAGTGAGCGGTTGGAAAAGGGTTTCTTCTATACTAATTAATGAAGATATACAATTAAATTACAATACATTTTTTAAAGTATTTTTGGATGTCAGTTACGTCTTTTGATGAACTTCTTGTAAATGTGAGAGAAGAACTTCTGAAGGCAGACACTAAAAGTGTATTCTTTTCATCCAGGATCTTTTTGTTAAATTCCGGAACAAATCTGATTTCTTCCCAGGCCACCTTGTTTACTATCCTGTTTGAGTAATCACACTACTGATAAATTCCAAATAGCTGATCGCTGTTCCACTTCGGATATAAAATCCTCTATGTTTAACAATCCTGGTAAACTCATCTCAAAATCGCTGCCCAGGATTTGATTATGCATTCAAAAACAAACCAACGATAGATAACCAGATAACCTTCCATACCATGAATAAATGTCAACAGGTGCTTGGAGGTTGGCACCACTTGAGATACTGGCCGGCGATTGTTTTCCTGTGTGATTGACACCGTATACACACATAATTAACCAAGCAATTGCCAGTTGGGCGAAATTGTCATGACGGGCAACTATTCCACAAATTGCCAATAGTGGACAACTTATGAGCGTGACTGTTGACGGGACAGGCAACTCGGTTGCTTCGTGTGAAACCCCCAATCTACCTCTATGTTAAACGAGCAATATTTGCCTTGTCTGAAACGGCTCTTAGTCAGGCTTGCCACTATTTTCTTATTACAAAATTCCCTGTGTTTTCCAGGTTTTCCAGAAGAAATTTTCATTTTTCTAGACACCGAATTGATATTATAAATATAATTATAGAGGCATTAAATTTTGTTTTAAAGAAGATTTTAGAAATGAAGAGTGGTAATTTGTCATTGGAGGCATGTTTTATTATGAAAGGTAAACACATGCTAAAGAATTATTTGGAAAAAGGATGAAAAATGAATGACATAAATTTTCTAGAATGAAAAATTAGTTATATTTGCTTTATGCTCCAAATGGAATGAAAGAAGAAAAAATTGGAAATGCCAAAAATACAATCTTGAGTTTAAATGTGGTAGTGGGCCTATCTATTTTTTTAGAAGAATGTATTATTTGATTTAAGAAACATTTTAACCAATCTTAATTATTGTCTATGTACTGTATAGACTAAGTAGCCCACACAAATTGTGAATAATAATTTACAATAATGTAATTAACATGTGATTTTCCTCGCTCATTCAGGTGCATTTCTTCTAATAAACTGCCATCCTCATCCCTCCCATATTGTAATAGATATAAAAAACATAGTCAAGTCTCAATTTAGCGTTTTAATGTCAATTTCCATGGTAAATCTGCAAACCCATTGGAAACTACCAACTACAGTAAGTACTTGATTAATAAACGATGCGACACAATCATACATAAATTTATCATAATTATTATTGAAAAATCAATCATCAGTAAAATACCCTTAAACAACTTTTTACCACAAACGCAATTATTAGGCCTAAGGCCCAAGATACCAATTTCGAACCAAATCGTTAAAGCTCGTTTTAAAATATTTCAAGTTTTTGAAAAAAATCACTCATCACTCATCAGTAAACTAGCCCTCAACGATTTTTTTTACCGAAAAAAACCCAGATATATTGTGTTATTTGGGAGGTCAATTAGTCCATACATATTTATTTTAATCAAAATTGTTTGAGCCACTTTTGAAAAATATGGAATTCCAAAAAATCACTTATCAGTAAACTGCCATTAATATGAGGGCTAGGGGAAAAAAAAAAGTCCTCGGGTATGGTCATATCTAGATATAAAGTTATGAGTTTGAAATAGTTTTAATATCTTACCTTTTACGAGATGCTAAACTAGCTCTAGGAATGATACAATACCAGTATCGATACTTTTCTTTTGATACCAGATATTTTAGTATCAATACCAACCTTTTGATATTTTACTATAATATCAGTACTTTTTACCTGGTATTGAAAGATTTTAATTTACCTACTTTTCTACTTTTACTTCCTTTAGTTTCCTGATAATTTATTAAATTTATTCATCTTTCCTTATTATTGCCTTTATTTTTCTATCGTTAAATGAAAATATCGATACTGGGAAATATTGCTATACTTGTCGTTCATTTTTTTGTACTCAAATATCGATATTTTATCAATATCACATATCCTTAACACTGCACTTCTGGAGAGAAAGATCTGAAAAAAAGAATTGTGAACTTTGAGAGAAGGATGGTAGAAGTGGGCTAGTCCATTTCACAGGGGGTGGGAGAGGAAAAGTAGCTATGCCTGGACAAAAACACAATCAGTCATTTTTACAACCACTCTGGTAATTTTACGACAAACTAGCAGGCTGAAGGCAATATTTTCATAAACTTTTCACTTTACAGTATACTCAATTTTTTTTCTATCCTGGCCACGGCAGCAACCAGGTAAATCCACCTTCGCTAAATCGGGAGTCGACTGGCATAAAAAGGTTAAAACGCTTAAGGATTTAAACAGACAATATTGACACATTGGCAATTTCTAAAAAATTAAAAATAGCCAAAATGGCAAGATAGGTAGGGTAGTCTTAAAACATCACGCCACAAAAACAATATCTGGGATACTTAACTCTTTCAACAGGAGTAATCTTTTTTAAACAGACAACTAACACACCAAAATCTAAAGAATGAATTCATTCAACTGGCAGCAGAAACACATGCCAGCAGCATGGGCTTGATGAAGTTGAGGGATGGGGGTGGAGGAAATGAGACATTGATGGGGGTGAGTGGAAGAAGCAGAAAAGGCGCGGCATTTGCCGAACGAGTTGTTTCGGTTGCACTCAGGACTTGACATAAGCTGATGAGGTGCAAGTAAGCATAATCATCATTAATGAGACGTGTTCCAATCAGACTGCTCAGTTCTCCAGTTACAAATTTTAGTCTATATTGTTTCTACTATTTTAAGCTTGCCCAAATTCACTAACAAATTCCAGTAAATTCTAGCTTTTTGGTGAAATTCCCTGTGTTTCCCCAGTTTTTCCCAGACACACAAAAATTCCCTGTATTTTCCCTGTTTTCCAGGTGCGTGGCAACCCTACTAGTGTATAGTGTGTCACAGTTGATGTAGATAATGAATACATAAGAAGTTTCTTAGTTTTCTTTCCCCTCTTTTTTTTATTGACATGGCAAAGGGTGAAAGGATGTATGAATTGAGACAGAATAGTTCCAGAAAACAAGTGGTGTGCCTTGATTTTATATTTTTTTCATTTTCAGATTCATACAATTTTCGTTACTAAGGATTAGTTAGGAACCATTTGACTAATATCACTAAAATATTTTTCTGTTTATTCTCACAAAGGTGCTATATTGTTAAGTTTTGAGATTTGTAGTTTTCCTTTACATCCATTACAGTTTACAACCTATGGTCTGGGTCAGTTTTTTATTCAAGTAATATATTTCTCCACTAGCCGCTGGCTAGGCCTATCTTAGCTTCATATGTCTTATAATCTAACTTAAGACTAGGACAGACACAACATCCAGTCCTCTGCCGTTAATTCATCACTGTGAAAGGGTGAACCCACATTTCACCACTGATAATTTTTTTGGTCATGGCGTGAATCGAACCCGAGACCCTTAACTCAGTAACCAGATACGCTACCGACTGAGTTAAGGTGTTGGATTTTATATTAAAAATTGTAGGACAATTTTCCTTAAGTTAAAACTTTGTAAAATACTTTCTTAAATTATACTTCTAGTATGGTGATAAACCTATATGTGATCAGATTGTAGACTTTAAAAACTAAGTTGAAACATCAATGAGTTGAATTCATAAGATATAGATAAACCCACATTCAAATTCTCAAGCTACTTAATACCATTAGTGTGTATTAACAAATTCAAATAATGGATGAATGCCGAGGCCTCGTGTCCCAAAGGTTGACGATACCATTTGTCATGTCAAGACTTGTATAGGGACTGTAAATGTGAGCAGCACTATAGTCTTAGACCTTTAGAATAGAGTATTTAGCTCAAATGCAATTATTAGTAACTTCAAATAAGAATCTAATACTACTGATTTTTTTAAATATCTGGAATGATCATAATTATTCTAGTCATAATACAAACCTTTATTTTTGAACAATGTGTAGATGTGCACAAATAGTAAAACAATATTAATAAACACTATAATTATTATTCTTAAAAGAGCAATTTACATGTGTAAAGATTTTTGTAAAACAATTTTCATCCAAGAACACTAAACACCTGTAAAGCCTAGGGATGTACGGGAATTACATTTTTATTTCGGAACGGGACGGGAAACTAGTCAAAATATCAGGATCAGGACAGGAACAAGAAATTATAAAAATGATGCTTTAGATTAATTCTAGATTAAAAATATTTTATTTTTATACTAATATGGTAATACTTGTAAACACTTTGACATAATTAAAAATATATCTCAAAAACATAATAATCCAGATACAAGAGTGTGAATTTTATTGAATATATTTATTAGTTAATCTCTTTTGAAAATGGTGTTTTATACTCAACTACCTGTTGGAAGAGTGCAAAAGATAAAAAAAAAAGTTTACCGTTCTTAATTGTTCTCTATTTTAATACCTCGGTTATTTAGGTTTGTGTTTTTGGATTATAATAGTGTTTAAATATTCTTTAGTTATGAAACTCCTTAAATGTTCTCTAAGGGCCAGTTTCATAGTCATATTTAATACGCCTAAAGTGCGAGTCGATACTAAATACAGGACGACACCTACCTAGAACAAAATGGAATGGGCCAGTTTCGCATATGAAATTGGCCCATTCCATTCAATTTCAGGTAGGCGACGTCTTGTATTTAGTATAGCGCCGCACTTCAGACGTACTAAATCTGACTATGAAACTGAGCCTAAGTTTGAAACACCTTTGATGTGTTAGGTTTAGAACCAATTTAAGTTTTATTTATTTTTTATTTTTATTATTTAGCACCGCGTCTTACTACCCGTTCGGGTTATACACTTAAGTACTAATTACACTAATTGATTAGGAATTGGGAAGGTTGAATATAGAGGAAGTGAACCCGCATTTGCGTGGAGAGAGAGTGGAAAACCATTTAGGAAAAACCACCCCCAGTTCACCTGACCGAGATTCGAACCTCGATCTCCCCGTCCTCGGCGGTCTGGACTCAACACGACTGGCGCGTTAACCAACTACGCCACCGAGGCGGGTACCAATTTAAGATTATCTAGGTTTTAAACCCCATTAATATTATTTACCTATGAAACCCCTTGAATATTCCCTTTAAATATTCTCTAGGTTTGACACCCCTGTAATATATACTCTTTGTTAGGTTGCTAACAACAGACAGGCTGATAAATAGTTGACCTTGGCAAGCTTCTTCCTCCCCCTTCATTTCTATGCCCCAAAAGAGTATAATATTATCTCTCTCTTTTTCTGAACCTTCTGTTGATAGTCACTAGCTTCCCAGCTTGTTTCTCTCACCAGAGACAGTAAAATCTCTCCCCCCCTTTTCCCCTCCAAGTTTGCCGCAGAACAAAGATGACTGTCTCCAATAGAGATTGATCCAGTAGTACCTGTTTAAACAATAAGCCTCTTACAAATCCCTTGCACATAACTATCACTTTCCTAAGACACAAGTTCCTTGAAAACGACAAACTATGGTGCATCACTAGACAGTGCTACTGACACATGCTGGGGAAAATAAGCCTCATGAATTCAAAAGTTTCACACAATATATTGTTTAGGTTTAAGTGTCCCTAAAATCAAAGAAATGTTAGGAAAGGAAGCAGCCCAAGTTAAAAACGAAATGTGCAAACATATTTTTTGAAGTAAATAAATAATATTGACACATAGATTATAGATTTTATTACAAAATTAATTGGACATGATTAAATATATACAAATGTTTTCGACGCTTTTTAGTCTTGATCTTAGGCTAGTATTTTGAAAATTTATATTCACAATTTTTTCCAGAACACTTGAGATAAAAAAAAAGTTAATTACAAAACAGCATGATTACAAAGACAATTATTTGTTGCAAAAATTGATAACATTTTACTATTTTCTCATGTTTATTAATAGGTATTTATAATATCTATCAAAAGTGACAGCTGTAGATAATCATATATTAATACATGAAAGTAGATCCAAATTACTTTGCCAGTGCCCTTTTGTTTGAATATATTTTCCCTTTTTTATGTGAAATAAATAAGATTGGCAAATGCATTATTTTAAGGGCTGGGCTATTGTCGATCCAATCATGAGAAAGTATGAAAACATATGAGGGTATATTTAAGACGTACCGAAAAATACTTAACATTAAGTTCATAACTACTGGACTTCTCAAACAATTTTTCACCTTAACTACTTATATATATTAAATGATAGCTTAATCTAATGACTTCTTTTTCCATGTTCCAATAAGAGGTGATAGTGAGTATGAGGGTGTGGAACCATTTAAACCTAACTTAAGCCTAACTAACCAAACCCTGGTGACCATTGGAGTAATTCCCCTTTCAGATAAAATACCCAAGGTATCAGCCGGGAATCAAACCCGGGACTTCTAGGGTCGTAGCCAGGTGCACTGACCACCAGGCCGGTTATTATTTAAATGATAAATAATAATTGTAAGCTACTTTTCATGGAAAAGATGAAAACAATTAAACCAGTCTTAGTCATTGAATTACTTGGCGCTAATTTTTTAAAGAATTATAATAAGTTATTATTATATTATAAATGTGTTTTCAACTGTGTGAACAAATTATATTATACAGTAAAACCTTGGATTGCGAGTAACTTGGTCTGCGAGTGTTTTGTAAGACGAGCAAAAATTTTCAATAAATTTTAACTTGATAAACAAGCAATATCTTGCAATACGAGTAGTACTATGGTTACGCTTTGTCTGCCGAGCAGTGTCATTGGATAGGTTCTTTGTTAAAGTCGCACAAAAAGAAAAATATTTGAATGAGCCAACATATAGCAGTGATTCCGTTAGTGACAGTGGAAGTCGTCCTAAACAATAACCCACCTCCTCCTCTCCTCTCTCTCGTCTACCTCACACCAGCCACCATTAAATTTAATAAATAAATTTGATTACAGTACAGTTACATTTAAATAACGAAAATAAAGAAGGTATTAATCATTTATAGATTAAATATTTTTGAGTTGTGGGACGAATCATCTGAGTTTCCATTATTTCTTATGGGGGAAATTCCCTTTGATATAAGAGTGCTTTGTATTACAAACACGTTTACGAAACGAATTATGCTCGCAAACCAAGGTTTTACTGTATTTGGGAGAAGGTACAGGAAAGGGGGATGGAAACATTTAAATGGTATATGTTTCAATCCACCTTTCCTGTAACTTTAAATATAATATAATTTGTTCCCACAGTTGAAAACACATTTCTCTTAATGAAATTTGTTGTTTTTATTAATATTTTTACTAAGAATTTAATGAACAAAAAATTGTTCATTCAAAAACCTCTGTAGATTTGTAGTTTTGCATTTTACATTTTGCAAAGTATAACTAAATCACCCCCTTCAATGTTAATGGTTAGGATGGTCAGGATAAAAGCAGTACAATGCCGACACAATAGGAAGTATGAATGATGATATTTACTGAAGAGTGAAAAGTCTATACAATACTATAGTTAATGTAATGGTTTTAGGAAAGCTAAACTAATTTTAATAGAATAGACTGCAGAGAATTTGGGCCTAAGAAACCATGAGGAGCATACTGTCAGTAACTTGCTTCCTACTTGAACCTGTGAAGATCACATCTTAGTCATCATGTAGACTTGGATATGAGGTATCCAAGCCTAGCAATCCATATATGTCTCCCAGTTCATCAGCTCCTCACGAACCGTTCAACTTCTTCCCTGGTCCACAATATACCTTTTCCTCCAAAAAAAAGTCTTGAAGGGGTTAACATCTTCTCTGGATTGCCTTCCTGGCCAATCACTGAGAAGTTAAGTCCTTCAAGAAGTAGCAGTTGTTATCACTACATATCTATTACTCAAGAAGGTTAACTCAGCATTATTCAAATACAAGTGTTGGTGTTGGTCTACTGACATCTTTCTGCTGACTATGCGGGTCGATAATAGAATAAAATAAACTGAGAGAATTACAAAATAAAATAAGCCAAATGATCAGCATCGGTAATTGACAAGGTCAGCCCATCCCTAAATGTTTATGTAGAGGTAGTTTTGTCACAATAAATATAATTAAAATAAAAGAGAAAATATTTCTTTTGTATTGGTACTAATTACTTGGTTCATTATCATGATTAATATCTGTACCTGTCAATTTATGTCTTTGATTCTTAAACATTGTTTGACAAAATTTTAGTAAAACCTCAAATAAGCACAAAAGTTAAACAATCAAAAACACTTTAGCTAAACTAATAAGTGCAAATTTAATCAAGAAAGCCCACTCGAGGGAAATAGGAAAAGATGAGAAGAATCCGATCACAAAAAGGTGACATTTTGTTCTATCATAGAAGTAGTCGCAAATTTAAACACAAAATGTGTGATATTTTGACATTGTTACTTATATCAAACAAAAAGAACTTTGAGAATATTTTTACTTGTACAACAGAAATTTATTTTTATTCCTACAACAATTTACCACAGTGTTTCTAACAGTTTCTTTTTTAATTCAAAATTAAGTAGTTGTGTGTTCATATAAAGCAGTGGTGGCTCATGAGTAAACCTCGAAGGAGGGCACTCTCTTAAAAATGATCAAACATATTCTAAAGCTTATTTTATACCAACCAACCTTATACAACCATGTAATTAAATTACAAACTACATTAAATAAGTATAAAGTTAATAAAAGTTACACAAGTATAAATAACTCACTTGGTTATAACTAAAAGACTGTCTATTGTGAAATCCACATAAACAAAAACACACACACAGACACACCACTAAAAAAAATATTTATATTAAATTTGCGTATAATCCAAATGGGTTGTAAGATGTGCTAATAATAATATATATAAATAGGTTCCTAACACTATAGTGAGCCCTATACATACTAGCATATATACTGTAAGAATTCGTAATAAGTTTATCGTTTGAAAGAAAAATTTAATCTGTTTTTGTTTGAAATGAATTTTTCTAATACTAGTTTGTTAAAATCTGGTATCACGCTAATGAGTTAATGTTCTATAGACAACATGGCCAAAGCAGTTAATCTTTCTTAGCCTATGGTGTTATTATGTAGGATTTGTAGCTTTAGAGATGAAAAACACCTCTCACTTTCCAAAGTGTTCATAGGAATAGTTACAAGATAATAATAATAATAATATTTAGCACCGCGTCTTACTACCCGTTCGGGTTATACGCTTAAGTACTAATTACGCTAATGGATTAAGGAATTGGGAAGGTTGAATTTAGAGGAAGTGAACCCGCATTTGCATGGAGAGTGGAAAACCATTGAGGAAAAACCACCCCCAGTTCACCCGACCGAGATTCGAACCTCGATCTCCCCGTCCTCGGCGGCCGAGCTCAAAATAGTTACAAGAGTTTTTAATGCTTTTGTAATTTTTTAAAATGTTCCTTCCAATCAAATAGAAGTTATGATAGTTGATTTTTTTCAAACAGCCAGCCATATTTTTTTCTGTTATTTCTGACCTTGAAAAAGTTAAAATTATTACTAAAGAAGAAAAAATGTTATTCCAGATTAAAATTTTGATACCGATACTAGTACAGTATCGATATTTTTCTTCCGATACTTTTAATGAGTACAGTAGCGATACTTTTATTTCGATACCATATCCCTACTCTTGTCTATTGAATACAAAAGGAAGCATATTTCTATTTCGTTTACAACCCTTTTAAAGTTGTCAATAGCAGCATGAATTCTCACTGGATCGGTTTACAGAACTTGTAACCGATTAAATATTATAGCAATGCCAAACATAATTTTTGATAAAAATTTAGCCAAAACAAGAAAGTGCTATTTTCAAACTAGTTAATAAACCTCACAGCCAGTGTTACAGTTCCTGAGTAATATATATTTTCGGAACGCCTGTCTATATACTTTTGAAACATCCCAGACTATCACCTTTGTAAGTGAAGAATGTATTTTTATTTTAGCACCACTTCTTACTACACATTCAGATTATATGCTAATATACAAATTACACCAATTGTTTTAGGGATTATAAAGGTTATATTTAGATGAAGTGTACCCGCATTTATGTGGAAAACCACCTTCAGTACACCCGACCGAGATTCTAAACTCGATCTCCCGATCTCCCCATCATCGGCACTCTAGTCTACTGCGCTTTAAACCATGCAGCCACCGAAGCGGGTTTGTATTATTCTGGATTAAAATTCCATTTAGTTTGTGAGGGTTAAGTATTTTTTATTGCATACATGCTCTAAAGATGCTATCCTGTCTGGAGAATGCGAGAAAATTGCAGTAATTTAATTTTTAAAAAAAGCTCACATTAATATTAGAAGCAGTGTGTTCACGCAATACTCCCTTCTCTAAACACACTAAGTGGTTGGTAGTGTGTATCCGTGTAGCGAGGAGAGCTGGTCGGGGCAACTCCGGACATCTGGTCTCAGAAAGGCTGGGGCGGCAGCAAAGTTTGGGTGAGAGAAAGAAAGAACTGAGATCTTTGAGAACAAAGGTTGAGCAGACGGCTGTTCGGAGGCTGAGCTCCTGACTTCCTTGTGATGGGCGATCACTTGGAGGAGCCAACACCCCCCTCCATCCGGTCCCAGTGGAGGGGTGGTTTTCCCCAAGTAACCCAAGGCAGGCTGGCATGAAAGGGCTTGTACTGGTTTTTTCGGGTGCCCTAGTACCCGGAATGTCACTCATGGACCTCGGTCTATGTCCGGAGAAAAGGTTCCATTCCTGTTGGGTATCAGTGGTTGCAGTGTTAGGGACCTTTGAGCCTAGGTACAATTTAGCAAAAAGCCCTTCGGGGGGGTCTCTTCAGAGATTTAGTTGGATATCAATGTATGTGGCACAGACGCTCACTAACATAGTCCACAGGACTAGTAAACGACTGCTTAGTTAACAACAATGACATCAGGTTGTCATGGCAACCACCCTATGATGCATTCAGAGCTTGAAGTGTTATGTATGAACGGCCAACCCACAACCACAGAGTGACGGTGAGCACATGTTACATTAATTTTACTAGTAGGTGCACTTGTTTTCCTGTGTTGATGTGATTATTGTTTAACTAATTTCCTCAATAAAATAGGGAAATTATGTGTTGTAAAAAATGTTATTCATATATGTTTTTAGTTATGTAATGAAAAAAATTGGGAAAATTGGTATGATTTAAAAATATGATTTATTTCTTCTTTTGCTTTATTATGCAGCGGGCAGGGCACTAGAGTCCTCCCTTATGAGCTGCTACTGGTGTAAAATGTCTTTCCTCTTTTCCCCCCCTGAAACCCCGCTCTTTTTTTGTTGATAAAGGCAACAATTCCGAAATATTACTCAATTTATGTGTGACTACTTCTACTATAAAATACAAAAGAAAGGAAGATTTCACCTTTGTGCATTGGGTTCTTCCCACAATTTTCCTCTTTCCCTAAATTAAATTTGCACTTTTTAATTTATTTTAATTTTTTTAAAAATCAATTTTCATTATTATAAAACTGTTTAGCCACTGGGCCTCATCATTGTTAAGCATAAAAACTTTGAATAAAAAAAAAGAAACACATGTAATCCAAACAATTTGACATGAAAGTTTATTTTAAGAAACATTTTCATTTTGGTTAATTACTTTGGTTTCTTGAATTTCCCACTTCCTGCTTTTACCTTCTTGGCAGTACCTTTTTTCTCCTCCACCTGAACAAATAAAAAAATAAAAAAATCTGTTTTAGTTGAGTAAACAAAATCAATGATTGCTAGAAATTTTTGTGTTCTATCTTTAATGAGCTATGACTGTGTTGATATTAAAAACTTTAAATTTAAGGTCAGACATATTTTTACTAGTCATACTGATTGGATCCCCCTGTTTGTGTGATAGTAGAGCTCTTTATCAGCTAACGGGGTGGAGGGTTGTGGGGAAATTCATAGTTGCTATGCTTACCAGCCGGTATTGCTAGTTATGCTAGTGGTTGGTGTTATTTTGAAACATGGCTTTGAAAAGAAAGACTTGGAAAGAGGAGGGTGAATTCTGACTTAGAGCTGTTGTAATGCTGTGAAGGCTGCAGTGGTGAATCTCTGAATTCCTTGCTTGTGCGAGTAAAATGAGAGACTATGACAAAGAGCAGACTTAGTGATAGCACATAGCCAGCTCAAGCACCCAGACTATTTACTAGTAGTACCTAGCACTTTTGACAATACCATTCTACCGCTCATTATGAACCACCATCACATCAAAGTGGCAACTCAAAATTAATAATATAGAATTAATATTATGTTTTTAACTTTTGGCAATGCCATCATTGTTTTATTAATACAATTTTGTTTCATAAAAAAAGTTTTTATGTAATTAGTAATCAAGTAATTAGTAATAAAAACGATGACTAAGTTAAAGATGTACCACTTTGTAATTATAAACCATGCTCCACCAAATAAACCACAATATTAATGTCTAGTCCCAAAATAAAAATAAAAATAAAAAATAGAAAAAAATATTGCCTGATGATATTTGAACAAAAAAATAATTAATTTAAACAAAATGTTTATTAACAGCTTGGTTCTTAGATGACTCTATCACCTGTGTGTGATAAATTATGTTTGCTAATTTATGTGCCCTGTATCTTATTATACCTACAAAGTTCAAATGTATTATCAATTTTGTTATGTTTGTTTTCATAAATACCCAAAATTCAGTGTTTGTACTGTTGTTTGTGATGTTAAATTACCTGGATTAAAACAGTTTTAATGTGGTGGGCTAATTTGATTTCAAGACCAACCTTATAATTCGTTACAGTTTGATTAATATAAAAGCACAAACAGTGAATTTCTTAACACATAAATGAGCACAGAACCAATTTGTTTGTAAAAGTTAAAAGTTATATGGAAAATGGAGCGGGCAGCTTGATTTACATTTGTTTTTGCCTAATCTTTTAAAGGAAATAAAATGTTATATACATGATAATTATTAAATGTATATGAAATTATTTTTCCTATACCTATTAATCTTAAATAATCACTTTTCCTATGCGCAAAATTATACAAAATGTGGACTGAGATATACCTTGCGCTTGCTGGCAGCATTGCTAGTATTGGGCAGAACTTTGAAAAATGAATCTAGCCTGGCTTGTGTAGAACCAGTCCGTGCTTTGGCTAGCTTTTTGGCTGCATTACGAACTCGATCTTCATTAAAGGCTTTATCAGTGCATAAATATTTGACCAAACCTTCTTCATCTGGATTAGTCCATTTCAGCTGTAAATAAAAATATTATAGTTAATCATATTTTTCTATTTAAAATGACTGCCAGGAATAACACACCTGGGTGATGTAAAGGGAGTTTTGTGCAACACTTATAAATTAGGGCCGGTCTTATGACTACCGCATAAATATTGCTATCGGGAGGCTGAGTTAGCTACCAGTCAAAGGTTATCAGCCACTTTAATATTTTACACATATTATGAACTGAATTTATCTGCCAGATAACTATCTGTAGGATAAATATATTTTTATGTAGAAAATGCAAGGTTGGTACTGTTTTTACTGGTGCGCACATGCGTATAAGCCCTGATGCTACCGCTACAACCTATTGAGTAGTGAGAACGCTCAACATTTGTTAAATAATGGCGGCTAAATGAGTGCGAGGAGACATATGGCGTGATGTGGGCGCAGAAGCTAAGTTGTCTTGCAAGTACTAATTTCGGTGTCCTCCAAAATGTGGGCAATAATAAGTATGTTTACGAAATTTCATTTATTGTATTCACATTTAAATAATTTCTTATAAAACTATAACTCTACAAATAGCTTATCTGTTTATATATTATTATTTTATTATTTAGCACCGCGTCTTACTACCCGTTTGGATTATACGCTCAAGTACTAATTAAGCTAATGAATTATAAATTGATAAGGTTGAATTTAGAGGAAGTGAGCCCGCATTTGCATGGAGGGAGAGTTGAAAACCATTTAGAAAAAAAAAAACAGTTCACCCGACCGAGATTTGAACCTCAATCTCCCCGTCCTCGGCAGTCGAGCTCAACATGATTAGCGCATTAGTCAACTACGCCACCGAGGTGGGTATCTGTTTATATAAAAGTGTGAATTAAATGTTCTAACTTTATATAGTTAGAGCCTGAGCCTGTGCTTACTAAGCACGCAAACCGAGATTTTAACCTAAAAACACATTCTGATAGGCGAAACCTCATGAAAACCACGTGTCACTATGGCAACAATCATTTTAACTTTCAGATAAAAGTTATCAGGTACTTAAACCTCCCCAAAAAAAATGTGATGGGTGAATACATTTTTATCTGGCAGTAATAGACTTAACTTATAATTAACTTATCGATCAGATAGAAATATTTATCTGCCAGATTAATATTTCTCCAGGAGTCATGAGGCCGGCCCGTAGTCCACTATGATGTATTTAAATCTCAATAATGATGATTTAAAGAAAGTGTTTACAGAATATATGATGAATTCATCATTTGAATGGCAAATAGTGTGTGCCTATATACTAATGTTTGTAAAGGTGCTTCATTATACAATATGTTACTAGCTAGTTACATTACGATTGGTTGAATCATGACTCACAAAATGAGGATGGATATAAACATTTATTAAACTACTTATGAAAGTGAGGTTGGAATGTAAACATTTATTAACCTTCTTATGAAAGTGAGGTTGGAATGTAAACATTTATTAACCTTCTTATGAAAGTGAGGTTGGAATGTAAACATTTATTAACCTTCTTATGAAAGTGAGGTTGTAATGTAAACATTTATTAACCTTCTTATGAAAGTGAGGTTGGAATGTAAATTTTTTATTTCAGCACAGTATCTCACACTACCCATTCCTGAAGGTTATTGTTTTATGTACTAACACATATGTGTTAGGGACTAGGAAAGCTAAATTTAGAGGAAGTGTACCCACATTTTCATGGAGGGAGAGTAAAAGCCATCTAGGAAAAACCACCCGACCAGGATTAAATCCTGATCTGCCTGTCTTCGGCAGTCTAGTCTATTGTGAGAGTAGCGCCTTAGACCATGCAGCCACGGAAGCAAATGTAAACTTTTTTACCTCCTTATGAAAGTTAGTTTGGAACGTAAGCATTTGTTAACCTCGTTTTGAAAGTAAGGCTAGAATGTAAATATTTATTAACTTCCTTTTGAAAATTAGGTTGAAATTTATATATAACTAATTTACTTTTCAAAGTGAGGTTGGAGTGTAAACATTAATTAATTTACCTATGAAAGTTAGGTTGAAGTGAAAACATTCATCAACCAACTTTGGAAAGTATGTATGTGTAAAGATTCAAAACATTAACTAGACTTTGAAAAAATAAAAAAATTAGCTTCAACTTTCCTTAAAAAAATTCCTGGCTTTGATGATTATGAAGCTCAATAAAAGAATATACAGCTAAGATACTCAATTTATGTTCAATTATTGCCATTTTTAGGTGTTATGTATTTAAAAATTAATGTTCATATAATTTTTCAAAGCATAAAACAACTAATCAAAACCATTAGAACTCGAATTCGTCTTTGGGAATATTTCATATATTTAATTAGAGTTGGCCTCAAAATTAAAAAATGGACTTAACACTCCCTATTTGAAAGTGAAGTAGAAGTATGCCAAAATTTGTCAACCTCCTTGAAAAACTATTTTAATTCAGAACCAGTTTGAATATTTTTCTTAAGACAAGTGGTAGAATACTATTTCAATTAATTTGGCCAGAAATTAAGCAAAGGTTGAAAGTAAAATATAAAGTGTTTCCCCCATGCCCCATAACATTATAAGAACAGTAGAGAATGTTGTGGGCTCCTCTCCCCGCAACCGACTGATCCTGCCTCCCTCCAGAGCGTCTGGGCAGAACTGGTGGAAGGCCGGAGGCAGTCAGCGCAAAGAGAGGAAGCCAGCAGCTTTATTAGGCAAGATACATACACAGGTAAAATTACAAAGATACAATATTTAATCAAACAGATGTGGAGTCCTTAGCATGGGGATTATCAGGAAGTGGTTGCTGCTGTGGGCAATATGACCTCCTATCTTTTCCCTCTCCAACGAGACACGGCTCCACCTCCGCACAATGGCGATGGGATGTGGGACGTTTGAAAATTAAATTGTACAATACTCTTTGACGATTAGTCTATATTTTGCACCACATTTTACTATCTGGGCCCTATTTAATAAAACTACAAGTCTACAATTTACAATTGAATGTTTTACAACTGTAAATATAACGCGTTTCATAAGAAAAGAGATTAACTTGTAAATGTTGGTGCACTTGTAGAAAATATCTACAAGTTAGTTGTTTTATTTACAACACAGTCAGTTTGCAACAACAAAATACAAATAATATTTAAAATAGGTTTTAGGCTGTTGAATTAGAGAACCAAATAGCAATTTTTTTAAAAGTTAATGAAAATAAAGATATTTTGTTTGGAGCCTTTTCAAATAGAATTACCAAAGAAGATAAAATAAAATTATGTATTGAAGTTTATGATTTTGCAGGGTCTTTGGGTATAATACCCGAAAGTAAGAATTGGGCCTATGTTTGAGACGTCCTCTGGCAAAATTGGAAGTCTTGTATTAATCCCTCTATTTTCAATGAATCCATTTGGAATAGTTCACTATATTCAATTAATGTGAAAAAGTGAATATTAATCCTATTTTTGAAATTATGTGGTCATCTTCTAACCACAATAATCCTCTTGTCTAACTTGTCATCTGAGTCTGTAAAATAATGTTCATGATACCTTTAAATATTCACACAAGTGATTTATAAATGTTTTCTATTTGAATATTTTTGTAAAAACACCAATACAAAGTGTAATTGTAAAGTATTTTACTTAGGTGTTGATACTTGTAGAAAATATTCCTTTATTTACAAGTACTTGTGAGCTACAAGACCCTTTATGAAACCAAACTCAAATTTACGTGTAAGAAAATTTGTAAATTGTAAAATTTCACTTTTAATCACAAGTGTTTATTAGTAGATTTATGAATGAAAAACAATTTTCTAATTTCTTACAAGTTACAAGTGAATTCTCTTGTAAATTGTAGACTTGTAGCTTTATTAAATAGGGTCCTGTTAGGGCTATCCTATATATTATTTCTGTTGTCAACATCCCTTTTTCTCAACTAATACAAAGCCTACAGCGATTAATAAGGTATCAGTGAATAGGACTTTTTACAAACTTCTGACATAGCATACTCAGTTTATGTTAAAACTCATTTTTTGTTTAAAATTTAAGTTAAAATAAAAATCTAACATTGCTTTCTGTTTAAAAATGAGGTGGCCCAATGGCTAAATAATTTTATAATGAAGGAAATTAATAAAACTAAAGAAAAAGGAAAAATAAACTACCAAGAGTAAATTTGATGAAGAAAGCCCACCTAGGTAAAGAGGAAAAATGTGTGAAGAATCCATTCACAAAGGTGACATCTTCCTTTCTTCTGTCTTCTGTAGTAGAAGTAGTCACACACACATTTTAACACAAATAGAATAATATTTTGGCACTGGTTCCTTTATTAAATACATATGTTATGTTATTTTTACTCTTGTACTCTCTCCTTTCTTCTTTGTGTTTAATAAAATAAACAATGCCAAAATATTATTCTATTAGTGTTAAAATGTGTGTGTGACTACTTCTACTATAGAAGACAGAAGAAAGGAAGAAGATGTCACCTTTGTGCATTGGATTCTTCCCACATTTTCACTGTTTCTCAGGTGGGTTTTCTTCATCAAATTTACCCTTAGTAGTTTATTTTCCCCTTTTCTTTAGTTTTATCAATTTCCTTTATTATAAAATAACATTGCATTCTGACATCAAATATTGTATACAAAGAGGTATTGTAAATTGTAAATATGTTCACATTAATAAACTCTCTTTGCTATTTTAGTGTATACATTTTGCTGAGTATTTAATTTCAACAACCCAACAAAAAATTAAATCTTTTTTTTTGGGAAGGGGGGGGGGAGGTTAAGGTTGAATGTGTGAAAGTTTTGGAAGGGTTTACTGGTTCATATTTAACTACACTAATGGGGGTAGGGTTGAGGATAGTAGAATTTAGAGGCATTTTGCATCAAAAGAGAAACAAATGTGGAAAAACCATGCTAAATGCTGACTTCCTCCATCAATGGCAAACCATAGTAGAGGATCTTGACATATAGTCTGAGGCCCACTGATGCAGGTTAAACAATCTTACTAACTATAACAATTATGTACAACAAAATTCAAAACTGGAACCAATAAGACAAGGTAGGCAATGTATATCCTTTTTTATTCAATACTTCCCAAATAACAGAGCATTATTTTAGATTTTAAATTAAATAACTATATGAGTTTGATATAACTATTATTAAAATTAACTTATTTTGGATGATTTTTTTTGGTTGATTACAATTTACAACAATTTGACAAAATTATAGAATACAAGATTTAAATAAAACAAATATCTAAACAAGCTACAATTGGCTTATCCAGCCAGTTGTAAAAAAATATATGACTTGAATAAAAATTGACTCATGATCATAGGCTGGAGACAGTAATGGGTGTAAAAAAATCTAAACATTAATTATAAGGTACACATGTATCATAAGGTATACATAAACATTTTATTGAAATGGATAGAAAAAGATATGACAATCATTTTAATTACTAATATGCGTTTGCTAAATTGCTTGTGAGACATCCTGAAATATTTAACCATGGTAAATTGCTTGGATTTGAATTGGGTATACAAGAATGCATATAAAATCATTTAAATGAAATAATCTAGTTAGTGTTATATAAAGTGTTTTTTTTTTCTTTCTAAGTAGCTCTACATACCTCAATAGTTTCAGGATCAGCTATATCGGGCTCAAGGAAAAGTTTCCGTGCTTCTTTATAAAGCCAATTCTCTGGAGGTGGGTATTTCTTGGTGTCCAAGCGTTCCAAAATAGTTTCAAGATTACGGTGTTGTTTGATGAGATCCATTGCTTTCTTAGGACCAATACCCCGGATACTATCACAGTAATCACAACCCAACAAGATGCAGAAATCAATAAACTGAAATATGAAAACAACAATTTACTAACAATGCCCATAAAAACATTTACCAAGCAAAATATTTGCCGTCGAAAACTACAAGGGCAAAGTAAGCAAGAGAAAAGACATTTGGACATATAATTTATGTCAATAAAATTAAAAGTTTGTTTGTCTACCATGAGCATCAAGCAATATCTACCACACGCAATGGGCTGAAGTTTTAAAATTAGTAGCCCGTGTACACAAACATGTGCACCTCGATGCTGGAATTTTATTTTTTGTAAATTTATTAAAAGTTGGGTTGAAATATATAAAATGAAGAGGTTTTTTTATGTCTGTTGCAAAGAAAAGTATTCTCCGGGGCAGCACTAGGTACTTTTGCTAGTATAATTATAAAATTGTATTCGTATGTATACAAGCAATTTCTGATCAAGCTGTAAAAAAAAACTGAAGACACTAACTTAAGTGTTCCAGCTAAGATTTTCATTTTTATAGTATTTAAGTTTTAATAAAAACAAATGCATTGACAATAGTAAATAGAAAAGTTAAATAGTTGGAATAAAATTGTATTTTTTTTTCTACTAACTAAAATCATAAATACGGAAAAAATAAGCAAAGTCGTCGTTATGATACACAGTGTCCAAATAAAATTTCCAAAACATAACCTATTTGAGAAAAATAATGTGAAAAAACGATTAACAATTTTTTTGGGGGCTAAATTACAAGTACTGGTATTCTAAAAAAAAAATGTAAAAATAATTTACAAATAAAACCTCTAAATGTATATTTTTATTATTGTTTCAGAATAACCCTTAAATATGGACTAACATATCGCCCAAGGCACTGAGATGAGTTTCAGAACACAAATTTTAAGTTCTACTAGTATAAAGCCTTCATGCAGTAGGAATAAATTTGAAAATAACTTAATAGTGTACCTAATAATATTCTTAATTGGACGTGATATGGACTCTTTAACTAGCCTAATATTTAATTTTAAGAGGCCTGCATAGGGGAGCCAATACAGTGTAACTCAAGTGTTCAGCTCTATCACGATTTTGATAAAACTATTAGTTGTATTGAAGTTTGGTGTTCACTGGAATGAATACAAAACTCTATTATATGTTTCTATACATAAGAGAGATCTGTAAACATGGTTTAAAATAT
>CABFWO010004596.1:0-16967 GCA_902155825.1 Timema genevievae
CACTATTCTCAGTCAGGGTAGGATGATCATCATACTCTAAACGAACGAGGAAGGGATGAATGAGAGAAACAAAGCAATAAATCTCCATATAAAGAAGAGCAGGCGAGAACTAGCGGAGACCAATAATTCAGTCCTCTCTTGAGGCACAAAAGCCAATAATGAGGCAACAACTCTTGAAAGAGTCCCCCCCCCCTGTCCCACTCACTATCGCAGCTCAGATACCCTAATACCCCAATACAGACTATTCAGAGTTTTGGGAATGGGGAAGGGAATCGTACTGGTGGACACGCGGTCAAGGGCGTCATTATCGTCTGGTCTGTTGAGAGTGAAGCTAAATATACCAAGGCAGTTTTTTCTCTAAATGGGTTATCACTATCTGTCCAATGCGGGTACATTTAATCTAACTTCTACCTGTCTCATGTCTACCATATTGGTGTAAATACACCCGGATGGATGGTAAAAAGTAGTGCACAAAAAAAGTTATGTTTACATCAACCCACTGTCTAATAATGGTACAGTCCAATTCTCAAAGGAAGGTCCCTTTATAAAATACAAACTTGTTTTATTACTGGAAACATTGATAACAATTTCCTCTATTATTATTGTTATCAACAGAATCATTCAAAATATGTAAAATTAACGGCTCGGATCTATAGTAAGCCATTTGAAAGGTTAACTGGATACTGGATGTCATGATACAGTGATCCTCACAAATAATAGTGAGTAAATCATAACGCACAAATAATAGTGCGATCATAACGCACGAATAATAGTGAGTAAATCATAACGCACGAATAATAGTGAGTAAATCATAACGCACAAATAATAGTGCGATCATAACGCACGAATAATAGTGAGTAAATCATAACGCTCGAATAATAGTGAGTAAATTATAACGCACAAATAATAGTGAGTAAATCATAACGCACGAATAATAGTGAGTAAATCATAACGCACAAATTAGTGGGATTTAGTGGGATGAAGCATTAATAAACTACTTTTTTCCATCACCGCGTATTACTATCCGTTCAGGTTATACACATATGTACTAGTTACGATAGTGTGTTAAGGATGAAAAGGTTGAATTTAGAGGAAGAATACCCACATTTGCGTTAAAAAAGAGGGGGGAAACCATTTAGGGAAAAACACCCTCAGTACATCCGACCAGTATTTGAATACTTAGCTCCTCGTCCTCAGTCTTAGAGTATATTGCGGTTAGTGATGTGGGTTTAGGAATAGTTAATATTAATGGTGGAAGATGGACGTAATGAGTAATAGGTCTTCTAATGATATTAATTTCGTTTGCTAACTATAAATACATGGAGTTTCACAGACAAAACGTAGCTTAGGAAGGTAATAAAGCTCTCACCTCACATATATAACGTAGCTTAGGGAGGTAATACAGCTCTCATGACACAGATATAACGTAGCTTAGGAAGGTAATACAGCTCTCACCTCACAGATATAACGTAGCTTAGGAAGGTAATACAGCTCTCACCTCACAGATATAACGTAGCTTAGGAAGGTAATACAGCTCTCACCTCACAGATATAACGTAGCTTAGGAAGGTAATACAGCTCTCACCTCACAGATATAACGTAGCTTAGGAAGGTAATACAGCTCTCATGACACAGATATAACGTAGCTTAGAAAGGTAATACAGCTCTCACCTCACAGATATAACGTAGCTTAGGAAGGTAATACAGCTCTCACCTCACAGATATAACTTAGCTTAGGAAGGTAATACAGCTCTCACCTCACAGATATGACGTAGCTTAGAAAGGTAATACAGCTCTCACCTCACAGATATAACGTAGGGAGGTAAATACTTCTGAATGAAGCTTGCTTTTAAACCTGTCAAATCGACCTTCAAGCATTTCCAACCATAGCAACCAAAACCTGTTCATCTAATGTTTTTATTAACAACTATATGAGCTTGTAAGAAGTGGTCTACATGTTGACATTTGCATGTAGTTACAACAAGTTATGCAGATATTATCTAGTTTTGGATGAGTCAACTTTGCACGGTAAATAATCAAGTAATCCACTACAAGCCAATCTTCAGAGGACAGCTTGAAAAAGTTATTAAATCTACTTTCACCTATTCATACGTCAAGTCATGTGATCTGCAGCTGTAGCTTCTGATAGATATTATCAATACCTATGAACTAACAATTTAATATTATAATGAACTAAATAGCTAAACTATTTTAGTTGTTAACTACGACTATAGCAGCATCTAAACATCATATTCTCTAAATTGAAAA
The DNA here is from genome assembly GCA_902155825.1 of Timema genevievae. Lineage (NCBI taxonomy): Eukaryota > Metazoa > Arthropoda > Insecta > Phasmatodea > Timematidae > Timema > Timema genevievae. The sequence goes on from CABFWO010004596.1 coordinate 2,268, forward strand.
ATTACACCTGGACACAGGATTAGAACCTGGTACCTTTGGCTTAGTACGCCATCGTTATAATCACTGAGCTATTCAAGAACCGTTCCGTGATCAGAATAATTCTTCACTCATATTTTAAGGCAGATTTTGTTATGGGCGTGTGTAAATCGTCAGCTACATATCTGTAATCAATTAGGTTCACTAGCTACCAGGTAACGCAGCCGTCTTCGACTTTAAAGGGCTTAGTGCTGCCAATTTTCAATTCAAAGAATATTATATTTAGACGTCTCTAACCGTTACTAACAAATTAATAAAATAGCTTGTATATTTACTCCATCATGATACGCGCATTCGTACACTTGTCATTGTAATATTGGCAGCATAAAGTCCTATGCGCGGTAAAAAGTGTCGACTAAATTTCTGTGCGATGATTTTCATCAAAATCTGTGACGTTCTCCCAGCATTGAAACAAATCTTCAGGGGACGCACATTAATTAGTAAGCTCAGATTGATATATTCTATGGTCCCGTAGACTGGGGTGAGATTGATACTCACAAATCATCACTATTTTGAGAGCCCTAACACACTATCATTTATGTAGATAATTTTCATATTTTACAGTTGGCCACTCTGATAGATGACTAATAATTGTGTTTTGGAGGGAAACCATACATACAATAGGTGACTGTGATAAAAATATTTTATATGGTGGTTAAAATGCTTGTACATCTTAAAGCTGCCAAACTTTTCATTGTACTGTACATTATTTAAAAAAAGTTAGTATTAATTTTTTTGTTGGATAATTTAACTATATCATATTATCTAAGGATAAAAAAAATGTATTGTAGACTCCTGTAACTTAACAACTTTTAGCATAAAATACATCAAAGTAATGTGAGGTGAGATTGATAACCTACAAACCAATACATTTTTTATGAAACATTCATACAAAACTTATCAGATTGGTTAGGTGTGTACATTTAGTAAAGAGTACATAGAGTGAATGCAATGTTAACACGCACTTAATATTTTCGGATAACTTATTCCTTGGAATGATAGAGTAATTTGTGCTGACAATAGGCCTATCTTGTCTTTCAGCCTGTGGCATATTTCAATTAATATAGGCCTACTGCTATAATTAATTTAATGTCAAAATATATGTTTGTCAATAAAATTATGGCCTATTTTTTCAGATAATCAGGTGATCCCATAGTATATGTTTTAATTTTTGGAAAAAGATGCCGCGAGTTTATAGGAAGAAGCTAGGCGGGAGAACCTATGGAAATTACACTTAGGAGAAGTTGAATGAGACACTAGTAAAAGTGTCAGATGGAGAACTGTCTTTGAACAAAGCTTCAAAAGACTATGGCATTCCATATGGAACTCTACACAATAAGTTTAATGGAAAGCATGGTCGTCATACTGGCGGGCAGACTGCATTGACAAATGCAGAAGAAGTTGCCATAATTGAGGGACCGACAAAGTGTGATGACTGGGGTTTCCCACTTTCTTTATTTGATTTAAGGGTGTTTGTTAAAAACTATCTTGACCGACAGGGTAGGTCTGTGATAAAGTTTTCTAATAACTTGCCTGGAGTTGATTGGGCATATTGCTTACTAAAATGACATAAAGATTCTATAGGCCAAAGAATAAGTTCAAACATTGCAAAGAAACGAGCTGATGTGTCAGAAGAGTCTCTTAAAGAATATTTTAATAACTTGAAAGGAACGATAGAAGGTGTACCAGCAACTCATATATTCAACTACGATGAGATGAATATGTCAGATGACCTGGGAAAAAAGAAATGTCTTTATCGCCGTGGTATCAAATATCCAGAAAATATAATGAACCATTCTAAATCGGTGACAACGATAATGGTTTGCACTTTTATATGCAGTTTTAAGACAATATTATGTGCTTATCAATCTAACTCCATAAAATTAAAAAATTCCAACTGGTTTTAATTGAAAACTAACAGGTGAATACAATATGAGGTGAAAATGATCATTGGTTCGGTCTAGCCTTTAGTTTTAGAGGGTTTCTTGGGGTGGGGGTATCAATCTCACCCCAAATGATTGGGTCAGATTGACATACCTATTAATATTTTTCTTAGCTAGCCTATTAACACTTTACACAAAATTAAAAAATCTTATACTAATTGCTATGTCTCACCAAAACCCACAGTATTTTTTATTTTAATTAAAGTCAAATGGTTTTCAAATTATTCCAAAAATACTAAAAAAAATGTATCAATCTCACCCCAGTCTACGGGTAGTTTTTTAAAAACCCAAATCCCATCGTGTTTTTAGAACTGGCACGAAAGTTGTGGTCTCAGCTACAATCCCCGTCTCCGTTTTGCTGGTCGATCTGTGCAAAGTCAGATATTCTTTCTTCTGGCCTTGTTATTAATTGACCAGCTGCTGCTCGCTCGCTGGTCACGCCCATTGGAAGTGAAGCGATTTGTTGTGTTCGTTGCTAAGTCAGGTCAGGAGGTCTTAAATACCATGTTTTGTCAGACAGAGCAGGAAGTGACGTCATTTACACGTAGCCTTTTACAATTCCTTCTGATAAATACATGCTCGGAGTTAGTAGGCAATGCATCATTATATCTGCTTTGAAAAATGATTATAGCAGCTTGGGGTTTTTTTTAAACAACTGGCCCGGTTTGTAAATAAGTATTTTACGGTTTCATAATTCTTTTAAATTCCAACCATAACGGAAAGAGTTATACAAGGAAATTTGAGTATTCTTGGTTGAAAGATGTCTCTCTTGAACACAAATAACTATTAAATCATACTACTATAAATCCACATAGTTGACTCACTCACTCACTGACATTAATGTTTACCCACTTTCAGATGAGCTAGAAACTTGAAATTTGGCAAACTTATAGCTTCTAGCCTCTAACTGACGGTAAAATTCCAAAAAGTTAAAAAAAAAAATTTCACCCTTGAAAAAAATGCAAAATAGGGGAGCAACTTTAAGTCGGTGCGGACCTTTCTTTGGAGGTCTCTTGTGGCTAAACGGTAAGACCTATCAAAAAACTGATTGCACCAAAAGCAACGGATTTGACAAAATACACAAGTTTGGTTCTATTACTTTTTGTCGTATCTCCATCGGTTATACCTTAGATAGAGCTAGATTTTTTGTTTTTTGGTATATTTTGCACATTTTCCACATATTTTTTTAATTTTGACACACTTATGGGATATATAAAATCATAAAATTTGTCAGGCATATTGGCACATCCAATTGCCATAAGCGTGCCAAATTTGATGATTCTAGCTGCCCTATAAGTATGGAGAAACTAAAATAATGTGTGAAAAATACAATACAATACCGGTAACTTTAAGTTGTTACGTTCAAAACAACGTTGGAATTACATTAGTTTACACCCACTTGCAAAGAAAATTCACTGGGGGTTTGGGGGCGGAGCCCCCAACGAGCAAAGCGAGTAATATGTCTAAAGGCAGAAATTTTAGATAATTATTGTGTTAAATCTATTAGATTCAGATTTTTGGATAAATGTCAACAATTTTGTGAATAAATGTTATTTTAATTTTAAATATATAAGATGAATAATGTTTATTGCATTTTCAAACTCTTTGAGGCATTTAGGAATTGTAAATTATACACCAGAAACCCGTTAATCCCAATCAATCTTTCAACTAAAAAAACCAACTTGATCAATATTAACTGAAAAGCTTTGACTACAATTATGTCATGCAAATTACAGCACACTCTCGTTACAGTTGCTGTTAAATAGACTTTTATTTCTTAAATTACAAGTTATACGACTTATTCTGTCATTGTTTTTCACAAACAATCACATTTTGTATCGCATTCTATATCATATTTAAATAAATGTATTATTCCCTCGAACTATGGCGCATGTTCAATCTTACATCTTTAACTGGGGAAATTTCACAGAGTTACGGATTATCTTAAATCTCTCTAATTTGTGCTGGACCTGGTCCTATCAAATTCGGATGGACGAGTTTCTAGTGTACTTTCTGTAGGCATAACGAACGCCGACAAGATGGTGGTAGTTGAATTCTGTACATATTTGAGAAGACAAAATACATTTTACTGTCCTTAGCCTATCAAATATCATTGTTGGTTTTAATGAATAGTCCTATAACTACATTATAACCTTATACAACCCCGGTTACATAGTGTGCCCCCTGGGAACAGCACTCCTTGTAGTTACCCTGTTTAAGGTCCATCTTGTATTGTTTTTTTAATATTCCTTGATGATTGTGTTCTTGTTTCTGTCTCTGAGATCTCACTTCGCCCCTCTGCATTCAGATGAATTTGTTATGTTTACAAGTGAGTGATCTGACCTGAAAGTCTGAAAGTTATGTACTCGTTCCTTCTGACAGCTCTGCTAGCCTTCACCAGCCCATTAAAACCAACACAGGGGACCGTGTAACCCCTGACAAACAGGTTAGAGAGGTCTGCCACAAGTCTAGAGGTCTACAGATCAGTCCCGGCTTGTTATAACCGAGACACTACTTGTTATGTTTGTATGACACACCCCGCTATCCCTAGAGCTATAGCTTGTTGCGCTTCTAGATTAAGTTGGTTTGTAATTCGTGTACTTAAACCATATGTGTATAAAGTGTACGAAAAATATCACAATACAAACTAAGGAATCAATCCCCGTGGTAAGGTTGGCAAGTGGGCTGAATAAAGACTTAGAGGTGCCTAGTTTGTCTCCAAGCATTGCAAAAAATGACTACTTTTACACATGTATGGTCTGTCTTATAAGGCTATCATTGGGCTTTAAAACTTAACTTTATGAAAACAAAACAGACATAAAAAACTTCATTTACCTTATAGTTAAAAGGAATGGACTCAAATTCGTAATGTAGTACATTTTGTCGCATTTATGATTGAATTTTATGTTCCAAACCGAAACAAATGAAATAGTGACCTCTTAAAATGTTACAGGACTCATGTTCCTAGTGTTGGACACTGTAAGATGTTACAGGTCTCATGTTCCTAGTGTTGGACACTGTAAGATGTTACAGGTCTCATGTTCCTAGTGTTAGACACTGTAAGATGTGACTTTGCTGTCCTTCAAAGATTCGCCCAATCCCCGGTTTACAGTGTAAGGTGCACGGTGTCGCTTTAGTGCGAGCAATGATGGCTTAACCCTCTTCTGAGGGTCGCTGGATCGAATCAAGCTACGTTTAGTTCCAACCGTCACAAGCGGTGGAGTTAGATTATCTGAAGCTGGGCAAAAGGCCCCAAAGTAGTGTATTTAGCCACTAGACTGAAACAAAATAGCAGACGTACGGTACATTTTATTTAGCCTATATGTTAACCGAACGTTTTGAGTTGAGTGCAAGCGAGGTTTTAGCACAATTTGGTGAAGTGGTTTGTTCGTTAACGAGTAATGGGCAGAAGAATGAATTTAACATCATAATACTTTTGTAGGAGACGTAGCTAAAATAAAACAACTAAACCCTGATTTTTATAGCAAGCCTACTTTCGATCAACATTTATTGAAAGTCGCTAACATTTGTAATTCTAGAAATACGTCTAATTTGATTGATACATTATAGAGTTCCTCTAAAAAGTTATCAAAAACATTCAATATTACTTTCTTATGCATTACTATATAATGTTTCCCTTCATCATTAATTAAACTAATTAAGAATGTAAATACAATTGTAATCCCCCCGTCATCAGGGGTACACGGATATCCAGTTTTCAAATAATAGACCTCCCATGTGCTCAAGACTGTACCTGGCACCCGAACACAACACAGCTTAACCTAGCGCCGACTAATAATTACCACACGACTATAGAGAACGATTAGGGCAGTATATTAAGCCAGTAAGGGTCCAAACACGGGACTTACAGTCGCATGCGGTTGGACATCACATGTCCACACTAACGGAACATTAATAAGTAAGGTATTATTTAGATTAAATGTACCAGCATTTGTGAGGCAGGAGAGTGGGAAAACGTTTAGGAAATAACACAGTTCATCTGACCTAGTTTATAACCCCGATCTTCCATCACTAACAATCCCGTATAAGACGAGAATGACACGTTAGACCATGCGATCACCGATATTCTGTTAAGCCGTGTGTTGATCTAGCTCTGTGTTTGGAAAGTGTGCGTCAGATACTGTATTGTTTTTGAATCACCATACTGACGTCATTTGTCCTGAAAGTGTTCAGAGCTCTGTAATCACTCCAGATTATTACAGTTGTAAAGTTGGCATGTCGTGTTTTAACAGCCGCCAGGAAACAAACGCCGATCTGAATGCGACGAATATAACATATTTACAGTTCTTTTGATTGCACGGGTTGCCTACTATAGTAAAGGATCGTTCTTCGAGTCCTTGTAAGACCCGAGGGGTTTTATGATACACATTACTAGGTTTCGATTCATAAATAATTGAAATCATCAGTGAAGGCAAGGCCTAGACGTTTGTAAGGAACTTCATTTCTCAGTGGAAGTTATCTCTAAGTCACACGAGTTAATAAATATTGTGGTTGAATTTCCCGGGTAGGAACACTTTAGATGTCTTTTGTTTGGCACTCATTTTGTTTTTTATTGATTTATAATGATCGTTTGCAATAGAAGTATTTAAAAAAATCACCTGCTATGATACAAAGTGCAAAGGGTAAAATACATTTTTGGACAAAATAAAATACTGCTTTATTAGATACGTTCAGCCTCAATTTCTTCAACTGGTTGTCTGAACAGTTGTCATGAACATGTTGGTTGCTGAACAAAATCTTTTGAACGGAGAGAAAACATACTCTTGGAAAATTCCGGCGACAAGCATTTAACATCTGTTCAGATTACCAGGTGAAGAAAACTAAATGTAATAATTATTGAAAACATTTTATTTATGTTGTACAGAAAGTGTTTTTTTTTGTTATGAAGCTATAATGAATGGTGATTAACTTGTGCCCAATTCTCACCACAATATTAAACTTTAAAATATACTTCTCATTTCTCTTTATTTCATTTCTTCCAAATACCCGCTCTCCTTTAGCGATCGATCCCTATGCACTGAGCCTTTAATATCTTACGGTTAGGAAACATACTATATATACTCTCATGTATTCATACGTCAAGTAAAGTGAGACAGATATAATGCAATGTTCGTGACAGACAAACTCATCATTTTATTAGTATAGAAGAAGGTACTGTAGGCCTACCTATAAAATACCTCTGATTAACTGGAATGTTATCAATTTCGATTACGATTTGTATTTCCTAGAAGGCTATTTCTATGAAAATTGGAGTGTAGCTTGTGTTTTTGGTCTTTGTTCCTGCCTAACAAAGTGAAACGTTTATTTCAACTTCTCTTGTACGACGGACAGATCTGGGAAGTGGAACCCAGGAATGAAAAGTCAGCAGCTGACGTGTAAGCCATTGTACTCATTGTGTCCGCACAGTTGGAGAGTTTTAGGTCAGTTGTAAGTTAGTCGGTTTAAGTCCTTGTCCACATGTTGACACGCTGCGCACCTCTGTCAGTGGATAGATTCTTTCGTTGACAGGTAGACAGACAGACAGAATGCGAGGAGGGTGTCCTAAGATAGGATTCATCCTGTGGAGTTTATCTGGCAGTGTGTCGTTACATGGGGCAGAAAGTGGGAAGATAGAGGTGTTGGCCACGTTATGGAAACAGAACAATGCGTGTCACGGATCTAACTAAACACAAATGTAACATTTTACCTCTCAGGGGAAAAGTTGGCTCCTGTAATAGTTCGATTCGTTACATTTTGTCTAGTCACAGTTTGAAAAGGGCGAGTGCTTTTGTTTGTTTCTATAGTTAAATACTTCCATTTTTTTATAGCACCACTTCTTATAAATCATTCGGGTTTCACACATATTAAATATATTACATTAATTTGTTAGCTATGAGTAAGGCTAAATCTAGAGGAAAAGTAGCCGCATTTGTGGGAAGTGGGAGGAGGGACTCATTACTTTGGTTTGCTGTTGATGAATAGGTCGAGGTTCGACTGCCAGTCGGGTGTACTGAAGGGTGCTCCTAGGTAACTTTTCACTACATCTTCACTCCATTACGGACTTACTTTGAATATACTCTTTCTAAATATCATCCATTTACTGCGAGTTTGTGGAGCCGGGATGGGTGATAAGACGAGGTGAAAATATATCATTTAATAACCCACGTACAATTTCCATGAACTCTTCTTTTGTAACTGGTGCATGAAATTGTTAAACACATCATTATAACTGCGAGTTACTTCCTCTCCCTTACTTTTATATTTTATCCATCCACTCCTTTCTCTCCTCGTCCCCCTGTTTATATACCTCCTCTCCCACGGTCTATGTCCCCCTGTTTCTATACCTCCTGTCTCACGATCTATGTTCCCCTGTTTATACTCCATTCACGGTAGGAATTACTCTCTGAAAGGTCTTTTTTACTACCAAAATCCTACTATATAATAGCTTTCTGGTAGGGAAAAAGGCCTTTCAGAAAACAATTCCTACGCTGAACAGACTTTATATACCTCCTGTCCCACGATAGATGTTCCCCTGTTTCTATACCTCCTGTCTCACGATAGATGTCCCCCTGTTTGAATACCTCCTGTCCCACGATCTTTGTTCCCCTGTTTCTATACCTCCTGTCCCACGATCTATGTTCCCCTGAATATATATACCTCCTCTCCCACGATCAATGTTCCCCTGTTTATATACCTCCTGTCCCACGATCTATGTTCCCCTGTTTCTATACCTCCTGTCCCACGATCTATGTTCCCCTGTTTGAATACCTCCTGTCCCACGATCAATGTTCCCCTGTTTATATACCTCCTGTCCCACGAGCTTTGTTCCCCTGTTTCTATACCTCTTGTCCCATGATCTTTGTTCCCCTGTTTCTATACCTCCTGTCCCACGATAGATGTCCCCCTGTTTCTATACCTCCTCTCCCATGATAGATGTCCCCCTGTTTCTATACCTCTTCTCCCACGATAGATGTCCCCCTGTTTATATACCTCCTCTCCCACGATCTATGTTCCCCTGTTTCTATACCTCCTCTCCCACGATATGTTCCCCTGTTTATATACCTCCTGTCCCACGATCTTTGTTCCCCTGTTTCTATACCTCCTGTCCAACGATCAATGTTCCCCTGTTTATATACCTCCTCTCCCACGATCTTTGTTCCCCTGTTTCTATACCTCCTGTCCCACGATCTTTGTTCCCCTGTTTTTATACCTCCTGTCCCACGATCAATGTCCCCCTGTTTATATACCTCCTGCCCCACGAGCTTTGTTCCCCTGTTTGAATACCTCCTGTCCCACGATCAATGTTCCCCTGTTTCTATACCTCCTCTCCCACGATAGATGTTCCCTTGTTTCTATACCTCCTGTCTCACGATCTATGTTCCCCTGTTTCTATACCTCCTCTCCCACGATAGATGTCCCCCTGTTACTTCTCTGGCGAAGAAAGTGTTGAAGATGTCACATGGACATTGTCATCTTCCTTGGGGCAGACCTCCCGCCACTCAACCATCTTCTTAACCCGCTGCGGTGGTCGAATACTATAACGCGTCACTCTCGCAATATACTGAACTGATGATGACAGAAAGGTTGGGGTTAGAATCCCGGTTTGGTGTACTGGGGGTTGTAATGAAGCGAGTTATTCCTAAATAGTTTCCAAATCTTCATCCGAACAAATGCAGTTACATTTTCCAAAGAACTATACTACTATAGCGCACTACTCTACGCATTGGTGGGGACGCGGACTAGACGTCAGGCTTATATAATCTGGTTTGCCAGTATCAGAGAGTTTGGAGCTCGAATCCTGACTGAAGCTGTTTTCCCACTCTCCCCCTATATAAATATGAGTACATCAGTTGTTTGGGCTGTACTGCCAATTGAGGGGGGGAGGGGCGCTAAGAGACAAGGGTGAGGGGGGTCTTGGATCCCTGGCAAGGGACCAGCCATTGGGGAACTAGTATCACTCCACCAGCCATTGGGGAACTAGTATCACTCCACCAGCCATTGGGGAACTAGTATCACTCCACCAGACATTGGGGAACTAGTATCACTCCCACCATACATTGGGGAACTAGTATCACTCCACCAGACATTGGGGAACTAGTATAACTCCACCAGCCATTAGGGAACTAGTATCACTCCACCAGACATTGGGGAACTAGTATAACTCCACCAGCCATTAGGGAACTAGTATCACTCCCACCAGACATTGGGGAACTAGTATAACTCCACCAGCCATTGGGGAACTAGTATCACTCCCACCAGACATTGGGGAACTAGTATAACTCCACCAGCCATTGGGGAACTAGTATCACTCCCAACAGACATTGGGGAACTAGTATAACTCCACCAGACATTGGGGAACTAGTATCACTCCCACCAGACATTGGGGAACTAGTATAACTCCACCAGCCATTAGGGAACTAGTATCACTCCACCAGACATTGGGGAACTAGTATAACTCCACCAGCCATTAGGGAACTAGTATCACTCCACCAGACATTGGGGAACTAGTATCACTCCCACCAGCCATTGGGGAACTAGTATCACTCCCACCAGCCATTGGGGAACTAGTATCACTCCACCAGACATTGGGGAACTAGTATAACTCCACCAGCCATTGGGGAACTAGTATAACTCCACCAGCCATTAGGGAACTAGTATCACTCCACCAGACATTGGAGAACTAGTATCACTCCACCAGACATTGGAGAACTAGTATCACTCCCACCAGACATTGGGGAACTAGTATCACTCCACCAGCCATTGGGCAACTAGTATCACTCCACCGAGCCAACACCTCGCAAAGAATGCACTAAACAGTGAAGTAGTTAATTAATGTCTTATTTGAAAGACTTGAACAGGCTTTGAAAAGATTGTATCACTGGATAAATTTCATAAATATTTAGTTTAATTATATCAACTAAACTGTTTTAAATTGATTTTGAATAAACGTGTCATGAAATGTTAGTTTTTTTAATTGTATTGTGCTATGTTCCTCCTCTCAGGTCCGTGCAAACCGCTATTTTGAATAATGTAGAGGGCATTTGAGATGATTTGGGACGAAAGGTTTGTGAGCCACTGGTCTATATTATATCTCCCTGGCACCTCACTGCCACAATTCACAATGAGGATAGCCCGGGCGGGTGGTAAGACGCGGTGGATGTGCATCCAACAAGACAGCAGTGACCCGAGCGTGGTCCATGGTTGTATTCTGTGTTCCGAGAGACTTCCTGTTGAGACCATGATGAAGTTGAAGATGCCAAACAAAAGAATACCGATTGAGCACACCCAGTGTTAGTGTTCATGTGTGTATGTGTGTGTGTGTGTCATAGGTAAACGAACTCTCTCCAAAGTGGCAGTAAATGTTCCTCCCAGATGTAATGTTTGCTCAGGACAGCTGCCACATGATAACACACGATATTACCTCCGAGGAACGCGGGGAGTCATTCTAAGAGTCGTCGCGTTATTGGAGCGAGCAACTTGTGCATTCCAGTTGGGACATAGCTGACCGCTAGATTACAACCTGGGGGTTGCGGCAAGTTTCAGCTGGGGTCGCGATTATTGTTGAGGTTATAGCTTTATGTTTACTTGATTATAATTACTCTAGGAGGTCACGAGGTTCAAATGTAAGTGGGTTAAAATTATAAAAACCATCAAGTTAATGTTTGGAGGGCTTTTGGTTACTCAACTTGACGGCTTCTGTGGGAGTCTGTTGTTCAGGTGAGGGGTGCTGCTAGCATAGTTTCCAAAATACCCACTGCTCCAAAATACCCACTGCTCTCCGTATATTACCAGCCTTCCAAGATTAGACGTGATGCTATATACACAAAGAGGATATCTTTATAAAAGTAATTATGTCTCGGAATGAATTGTTAACCAAGGCTTATATAAAATCTCGATAGACCATAAAAACACATACAACAACGATAAAATCCAGTTAAAACATTTTGAATGTCCTACCTGAATATTATTTTCGAGGCTTTTTACTAAGAAATCGATTATGTCACACTTTTAAAAATCATGGGGAGTATAAAAGTTTTTTTAAATCATAAAATGCCCTTTGAAATCAACAAATAAACCGATCATTTGCTGACGTGAAAGGTTGTAAAACGAAGAATTTCGATGAAAGACAAGCAAGATTATGAAAATAAAGTACTTGAATAAAGGCTATTAGTCAACGTACTAAGGAGAAAAATAGTCTGTCAACTTTGTTGTTTATCCACGACACAGGGGTTTGTTCACATTCACCGATTAACATAAATTATATAGAGATACAAATATGTGTTGCTTACTAACGAAAGTAAATATGTCCTATATTCACCAAGTATAGGCCTACACTACAGAACATGTCAAGTGTTTGGTGATCAACTGGTGGCCCGCGAGTCACATGTGGTCCAACCCATGGACCATAACAACCAAACACTCAACATGTTTATTGATGATGCCTATTATTTGTTCCTGTATCTCTTTACTTTTAATGTATTATTACAATTTTTGTACTGAAATATTAGTTTGAAGGGATTAACAACCAACACTCTAGATTTATTTTTATGTCCGTACGAATTGTCTTTACCAGGATATTTATTCTTTGAAATTGACGATAAAACTGAAGTTTTTTGTTTGTTTCGTTTATAGCGGCGCGTCTTACCACCCATTCGGGCTGTGCACGAATTAACTAGTTAAACTATGGTATTGAGTTAAAAGGGATGTGTAAGGTTGAATTTAGAGTAAGTGTACCCGCATTTTCTCGAAAAATAGAGTCCGTAAAACCATTTTAGTACACCTTAACAGGATTTGAACACCGATGTTCCCGTCATCAGAAGTTCAATCTATTGCGAGAAATGACGCCTTAGACCGCTTGACCACTGGAACGCGTGTAGATAAACCGAAATTATTTATATTTTCTCTTGAAAAGCAACCGATTATTTTCCAAGTTATTACTTAAGTAATCGAGAAAGCAATCATTACTTTGGCCTATTTAATTTAGTTAAATTCCATATTTTTCAAGAACGGAATTTTTTTGAGACTTTGTTTGATCTAAAATAAAAAAAAAATTGCAAGCACTCGATCTAGGTTAAAATGTACAAATCCTTCAGAGCACCGTAACAAACATTTACCAGAAACACGTCGTCACATTTGACATTTGTGTTCTTTTCCGAACTTATCAACACTTTCTTCTCATTAAATGGCGGATGTGTGGAAATATTCTTAAAAAAAAATGTTTTTTGTTTGTTTTTTTTTTGTTCAAGTCAAACTGGAATCTCTAGGTTGACGGCAACCGTGCGATTATTAAAAGACGGATGCGATCTTGTTTAAGTGTTAAAACAACTTTCAAAAGAATTACCGGGAAACGAACACCAGAATTATTTTTAAATAAATAGAACAACTTTATTTGTTCATTCATCAACTTGAGTGGGGTATGAACTGGGAACGAATGCTTGAGAATTAACTGTAACGTTTGATGAAATCACACCATGGTTGAGTCCAATACACTTTTTATCGAACAAAAATCGCGATTCACCCCATATTAGAAAAACATTCTCCACCTCTGATTCTATTCACATTGATTGTTTAGTTGGTACACAGAATGTGCACCGTAACTAAGTGCTCACATTAAAATGGTGCAGGGTCTGGTCGTTGTTAAGTATGTCCTATAATTATATCAGGTTACACCCCCAATAAGCATCATGATAATTATTAAGAAAAGTTAGACTAAAATTTTGAAATTTCATATTAAGTATTTTTGTACGAATCCTTTATCTTGAACTCGAGGGATGCGAAGGCTCCATCCGAAGAAATTGGTCAAAGTAAAAAGAGGATAATGAGAATAAATAGATCCCCTTATAGTCCTTACAGAAACAGACTATTTAATATAAGAAAATGAGATCTGGATGGTGGATCTCAATAATCTAGGGAATAGGATGCTGAGGGTGAATAGAACCAGGACTGGTTATCAGTGACGTACACTATGCTCACAGATCCTTGCTGAGCCATTAAGAAAAGATGACCATTAGAAATGCTGTTGCTGATTGCTACAAAGATTGTTGCTGATTGCTACAAAGGTTGTTGTTGGTATTTACAAAAGTTGCCGTGTCTTGTTCCAGACGAACATGCACGCCTCGTTCCCTTACGAGAGTAATCGCAGCGGCCGGGAGTACGGTGTGAGGCGTCCCGACGTGCTCATCCAATCACACCCTGGACTCGACAGCCAGGATCCTCTCGCTCTGCACAACGCCTTGTCAGCTGTGGATGATGGACAGGTGAGGAGCTGACAGGGTGCTAACTGGTACATTCAGTGAGGAGCTGACAGGGGCTAACTGGTACATTCAGTGAGGAGCTGACAGGGGGCTAACTGGTACATTCAGTGAGGAGCTGACAGGAGGGTTAGCTGGTACACTTTGTGAGGAGCTGACAGGGGGATAACTGGTACAGTCTGTGAGGAGCTGACAGGGGGCTAACTGGTACATTCTGTGAGGATCTGACAGGGGGATAACTGGTACATTCTGTGAGGATCTGACAGGGGGCTAACTGGTATATTCTGTGAGGATCTGAATGGGGGATAACTGGTACATTCTGTGAGGAGCTGACAGGGGGATAACTGGTACATTCTGTGAGGATCTGACAGGGGGATAACTGGTACATTCAGTGAGGAGCTGACAGGGGGCTAACTGGTACATTCAGTGAGGAGCTGACAGGAGGGTTAGCTGGTTCACTTTGTGAGGAG
>CABFWO010004596.1:30341-42624 GCA_902155825.1 Timema genevievae
GACGAGGAGGCTCCGAATCTTGGCTGAGTGAACTGAGGGGGGTTTTAACAAGTGATTTATTGTTATGGTTTTTTCATTCTCTCTCCACGCTAATGGTGATTCTTATTTGTAAAGGCCTACTTTGATAATATTGAAGTATTTTAACATATCAGATTTACATATATATATATATAATTATGGTTTATGATCTTAACAATTAAATTAGGCCGTTAGTAGCAAGTGTGCTAAAAATAAGAATTGAATAGTCAAACGGTGACCTGGTGGTCTAGGGGTAAGGTGTCAGACTTCTGTGCTGAGGGTCTGGGGTTCAATCCTCGGTCCCGGCACAGATTTATCTGATTGCCAAACCCTTCCTTCACCTCTGACAAGACGTGTATTAATCACAACTTGTGAATGTGAGGAATGCCAGGCCTCCACCGTGGTTCGGATTCCACGTTAAACTGTAGGTCCTCCATTTCATCTCACAATCACCCTACCACTACACATTAGCGTAAGTGCGTATAACCCGAACTGGTAGTAAGACGCGGTGCTAATAATAATAATAAATAGTCAAAGCTATTATTTATGCTTTTAGTGAGGATTAGTCCATCTAGATATCATATTCTGAAAATTGAAAATTGATACCTGGACACGGGAATCTTACCCGGAACCTTTGGCTTAGTACGCCAATGCTCTAACCACTGATATATCCAGGTATCATTTTTCAAATTTCAGAATATGATATCTAGATGGAGTAATCCTCACTAAAAGCATAAATAATAGCTTTGGCTATTTAATTCTAAATATGAAATCCCGTACAGTTATAATAATTGTACAAATGGCAGCAATAAGCCAACTACTGAGTCGAAGATGGCTGCGTTATCTGATAGCTCGTGATATTAATATAATCACATACTTGTAGCCAATGATTTCCGCACGTCCATCCTAGGCTTTGCCTTAAAATATGAGTGAAGAATGACCCTGGGCACGGGACGAATCCTGGATAGCTCAGTGGTTAGAGTATTGGCTTACTAAGCCAAAGGTACCGGGCTCGATTCCCATGTCCAGGTGTCATTTTTCAATTTCCAGAAAGTGTGCTAAGCCTATCGATAGTAATAAAAATGTCAAAATGAGTAATCTTCCTAGCACTCGATGAACCAACATATAATAATACTGCCCAGCGCCTGTAAACTAGACTGTACCAGGTTGAGCGCGCACGCTTGAAAAATAGAACCAGTTCTATCTTTCAAGCGTGCGCGCTCAGTCGCTCACTCGCGCACTCCAGTCTGGCCACCTCTCATTACAACCCATGTGTTCTATTTTATATTTTAGTCACTCGCGCGCTCGCCCCCTTACACTGCTGCCATCTGTAGCACTTTTCGCCATTAATTAAATATTCTCGCGTGCCCCATGTTGGGAACCGCTGCTCTAGAGCATCACTCTCGAAATAGACTGGACTGACAGTGACGGGAAGATCAAGGCTCGAATCCCGGTTGGGTGTAGTGATGGTGGGTTTTAATAATAGTTTTCTACACTCTCTCTACGCACATGGGGGTACACTTTCTTTAAATGCACACTTCCTCATCTCTAGCACATTAGCGTGGCTAGTACATATACGTGTAGCAGCGCAATAAAGTCCAATAAGTTTGGTGATTCATTTGGTTTCAAAGATAAAATAGCAAAAATCAACTCGACACAAATGTAGATAATCTTACACAAATCTAAGAGCATTATCTAATCTCAACAAATGCTTGCATTTAATTGTTAAATCCGTTACTTTTCCCTCGTGATATGCGTCTTACTACCCGTCCGGATTATCCATGTAGCTCAACTTGGTGGTGAAATATGAGGAAGGCAGAATTTACTAGAACTGTGCTTACACATTTGCTTGGAGGAATATTGGGTTGCTATTGGCGGTAAAGGGAGGGGTGGGGTTGTAACACCTCAATGTTCGCGTCCTGTATTCGAACCCAGATATCTTCTTCATTGTCAGTCTATTCTGTTGCGAGAGTGACGTCTTAGATCAGGGATGGTAAACTTGTGGTCCGCGGACCTTTAGTGTTGAACCAACAAACAATATCGCTCAAATCTTCTTTTTATGAACGTCGCATGGATATGATGATGACAATAGGAAATTGGTAGCTACCTAGAGAAATTTAGCAAGGTAAGGTTGGTATACACAATATATACCTTCTACTCACAAGGGATCTATCTACAAGAATTGCTAACCAATATGTGCAATGTTTGGCAGCAAATGAGGGCGTAAACAGGTATGTTCTCTTCTGAAAAGAAAGAAACACGCGTTTGTCATCAATATGGAGGTGACATCACCACAAGACTCTAACTAAACACTCACACCCTTGTATTAACTAAAGTTTTAAATTTCTGCCTTCAAATTGTAATCTAAAGTTCCTTTTTGTAGTAATATTATTTAATGTTTAGCACTGAAGTGACCCAATGACTAAATAATTTTATAGTAATGGAAATTGATTAAAATAAAGTAGAAGGAAAAATGATCTAATAAGTGTAGATTTAATTAAGAAATCCCACCTGAGGAAAGAGGGAAAATATGCTAAGAATTCAATGAACAAAGGTGACGTATTCTTCCTTTCTTCTCTCTTTCATGGTATAAATAGTCAAAAACACATTTATACACAGCTATAGTAATATACCTGCATTGTTACCGTTATCAAACACAAAGAGAAGAACTTTACACTTTACACAAACACTCAATTACTCCATTTTGAATTCAAATGTGTGTGTGGGACTAATACTACTATAGAAGACGGAAGAAAGGAAGAAAATGTCACCTTTGTTCATTGGATTCTTCCCACATTCTTCCTCTCTCCCCAGGGGGGCTTTCTTCATTAAATTTACACTTATTAGTTTATTTTTCCTTTTTCTTTATGTTTATCAATTTCCATTATAATTTTTTTTTGTAATAGTAGAAATTTTCATTATTTCTTTTTTACTTGAAGTTGATAACAAACTATAATTTCTTAGATGCTGCCCCTCAGTATTTTCAAAATGGCCGTTACGCCTTTGATCATTCAGCCATCGAAACCTGATTTATAAGCGCCGTGTTCATATTACTCCGCCACTATTTCCGATATTGGATATAGCTTGTCACGAACACAGCGTCATAAGGTCTATGAACCAGACGTCTCCATGCTACACGTCACTTTGGACTGGACTGTACATTATTAAAAGTTAATTACACCTGAGTGGCTCCCACCAATCTGTGGACGATCTAAAGCTAATCTCATCTCGGCCTCCATTGTTGGACTAGCTCCGATTTAAGTTCTAGTTGTAGAATGTTCCCTCGGCAACAAAAGTACAACTTCTATTCGACAGACCCTCTCCGAACAATACAAGAGAGGTCACTTTTTATTTGGATTGTTCGTTACTTCAGATCATTTCAGATTTCACTGGGGGGGAGCTTTTCTACGTCCGAGTTCTAAAAGAAACAGGTTTCTAATTATTACTTAACGAGCACTTACTGAAAAGATTGATTATATATCCTCACAAGACTTACAAACTAACACATTACCAGTCGGGACACCTTAGCCCAGTCAGTATCGCGTCTGTCTACTGAGCTAAATAAGAGTCCCGGGCTCAATTCCCGGCATGGCCGAAATATTAATAATAGGTGAAGTGTGGGTTTCCCCTTTCACAGTGATGAATATATGGGTGGGGGGCTTGATGTTGTGTCTCTTCTATATAACTGACCTATACCTAGAACAGACACAACATCCAGTCCCTTACCCGTATATTCATCACTGTGAAAGGGGAAACCAACACTTCCCGTATGATTAATAGTTCGGTCATGCCGGGAATTGAACCTGGCACCCTTGGCTCAGCATACGGACGCGGTACTGACTTATTTTTAATGAAATAATATTAAATATCATATCGGTATCAATAATTGTTATTAATTAGCGCCAATACAGGAAGGCAAACATTTCTCTATTTATCTGTCTGTGTACTCAGTTGGCTACCAGCACTAGTGGTCGTGAGGTCTGAGTCGTTAACCTGGCAGTAGAATGGATTGCCAGTAACGAGGAGGCAGAGGTTTGAATCTCCTTACTGCGTTGATTGCGGGTGTAACTCTCAAATATCAACCCCTCACTCTTATATTAAGCTGTAAAATAATCCTTGTTCAAAAAGGTATGTAGGCTACTAACAAAAATACCAAGTTGTTTTGATCTGGCTACTTGACGAGCACTTCATCGCAGAGCATGGATATTTGCAGACGGCGCCCTTAAGGACACACTTCTCCTGTAGGAACTTGTCGGGAATTGGCGTCTCTCGCGTCAGCCGTCAGCAAATATTTCAACCCCTCGAATAAAATATAAAAAAAATAAGTGCTATCTCTTGCACCACAAATCCAGGCGAGCACAAAAGTAACAACACATTTCGTATTTTGTGCGTCACTGTAAGGGGAGGGAGGCATAATAGGGCGCGAAGGGGCGCGGGGTGTTAAAGATAAACTATAGGCCTCGTAAGGGAGGGGGTGGGGGGATACACAAGTTATTCAATAGACTCCAAACACACAAAGTACTAGGGAGCAAATAATATATAATAGCTTTGACAAACATTTTCAAAAAGCGATTTTAGTATTTCATAACGACACCTTACTCACATTACTGTCGCTCGGCTCGGTGAAACAAAGGGCTAAGTCCAATGTGGTGTTCGTCATCTTCTAGTGCGACACTACACAGATATCACTTGTGTTTACACTGACACTAACGATACACATATATCAAAACTTGTTATGTTTACACTGACACTAACAATACAAAGATATCAACACTTGTTGTGTTTACACTGACACTAACAATAAAATGATATCAACACTTATTGTGTTTACACTGACACTAACTAATTGGGGGGTTTACAAAGCAGCTAGCGGCTGATAAACCACAGGGTACCTAGGTGTAATATCAAGCTATATTTAGATATACTTTTAGAAAATACAAACATATTTGTTTGCGGCTGACATTGATAATACCCGCTTCGGTGGCTGCATGATCTAAGGCATCACACTCGTGTTAGACTAGACTGTTGATGACAGGTATACAAGGGTTTGAAACCCGGTAGGGTATACTGAAGGGGGTTTGTTCTAAATAGTTTCCCGCTCTCCATCCACGCAAATGTGAGTACACTACCTCTAAATTCACCCTTCCTCATCCCTAACACATTAACCTAATTAGTACATATGCGGCGTAAACTCACTAAGATGCGGCGCTAAAAGAAAATTGATAACATTTGACTATATTATTACTATTGTTATTTTATAATTATTGATAATATCTACCAAAAGTGCTGGATGAAGATCACATAGCTTGACGTATGAATACGCAAAGGTTGATCTAGTAGCGCTTTCTAGCTGTCGTATATGTCAATTCGTAATACAATTGCGGTCTAGATAAGTCAGGGAGAAATGGGAGGGGAGGGGATGTCTGCTTCAAAACACGTGATAAACACTTTAAAGAAACCCACTCTTATTGCACCTTATCAGGACTCGAACCCCAACCTCTCTAAACTGGATGAGCCTGACATCTAGCCCACGTGGGTAGTTTGGTAAATGTCCACGTGAATGTGAACTTGTCACATAACTGGCTGTTGCCCCAACGGTCCAGTTTCCACACGTGTGTGTGTGTGTGTGTTTGTGTGTGTGTGTGTGTAGTGTGTCCCATATTAGCCAGATACGTGCGGTGACATTGTCCTGGACTCCTAGAAACTACCCCCTGCCCCTCAGAGGGCGTGGCCACATATTACTGAAGGGGTACCCAGTCTTATATAAGTCCGAGCACAAAAGAAAGGAATTTTAATGAATATTATCACCGTATTATTATTCCTGTCAGTTCTGAAGTGTTAAGAGGATATTCGTTTGCTTGAGCTCTCACTCTCCCAGCTCTCTCTCTCTTTCTCTCTCCCAGCTCTCTCTCCCAGCTCTCTCTCTCAGCACTCTCTCTACCAGCACTCTCTCTACCAACACTCTCTCTACCAACACTCTCTCTACCAACACTCTCTCTACCAACACTCTCTCTACCAGCACTCTCTCTACCAGCACTCTCTCTACCAGCTCTGTCTCCCAGCTCTCTCTCTACCAGCTCTCTCTCCCAGCACTCTCTCTACCAGCTCTCTCTCCCAGCACTCTCTCTACCAGCACTCTCTCTACCAGCAATCTCTCTACCAGCTCTCTCTCCCAGCACTCTCTCTACCAGCACTCTCTCTACCAGCAATCTCTCTACCAGCTCTGTCTCCCAGCTCTCTCTTTCTCTACCAGCTCTCTCTCTACCAGCTCTCTTTACCAGCTCTCTCCCAGCTCTCTCTACCAGCTCTCTCCCAGCTCTCTCTCTCCCAGCACTCTCTACCAGCTCTCTCCCAGCTCTCTCTCTACCAGCTCTCTCTCTACCAGCTCTCTCTCTACCAGCACTCTCTCTACCAGCTCTCTCTCTCCCAACTCTCTCTCCCAGCTCTGCTGACCTCACTGGAGTATTACTGTCAAACTCAGGCCCACACGCTGCGGCTCAACACAAGATTGTTTGGTGACCGCGGACCTTAAGATGAGTCTCCATTCTAATTCTTATCAGCGTTGTAGAAACACAATCTAGTAATGTTTTAAACTAACACATTTAATTGCATCAAAGTTAACACCTTTCACATAATTATAGAAACTAAAAAAACTTGATCAAAGCTGCAACAGTTTCTGGCGGGAGAAACTTTATATAGTTTATATTTTCCTTTCACCCACTTCGGTGGTCGAACGGTCCAAGGCGTCATTCTCGCAATAAACTGGACTGCCGATGATAAGAAGATCGGAGGTCAAATATCTATAGGGTATACTAAAGGTGCTTTTCCATTCTCCCTCCCCGCAAATGCAAGTGTACTTCCTATTAATTCAAACTTCCTCAGCCCTAACAGACTAGCATTATGGTATGTTTTCAAACAGATTAATTATTTCAGCACACGACTTACAAACTAACGTAAATCTAAACCAAACACAACATCCAGCCGCCCAGCCGTTAATTCATAACATTGAAAGGGGAAGCTTACATTTCTCCAATGTGGGAATCGATCCCGAGACTGAACCAACGTATCAGTGTGCGTCCAGCCCGAGCGGGTAGTAAGGCACGGGACTATATCAGTAATAACACCAAGTTAACTGACTGCTAACTACCACTTGTTAGATAACTGCTAATTACAACTTGTTAGCTGGCTAGAGGGTGCGCGCTAGACTGTGAAAACATTCGTGTGAGTGGGAACATCTTCATCAACATTTTAACGAGCGTTTAACCTGAAACCGCACGGCGCGGAACAGACCGCCTCACGCTTGGCTAACCATGTGATCCAAGTGTGCTCGTAGGACGTAATTAGGGGGCTGGTGAATACCACCTCTTTGTCAAGTGAACAGCGTGGGAATCGAACTGTGGACACTGGTGGCGCGTGCCACATGCACTGATGGTCACGTTTTCTCACGCGTCTGGCTCTCGATACACTGGACTGGAGATCCGGGCTCAAATACCGGTTGTGTGTACTGAAGGTAGTTTTTATAAATGGTGGTACACTCTCCATCCACGCAAATACGGGTACAATTCCTCTAAGGTCAACCTTACTCATCCCTAGCACATATTGTCCGAACAGGTAGATAGACTCGGGGACAAAATAAAACAACATCATGTTGCATCAAACGTGACAGATGCAGCACATCACACGACTTGACGTATAAATACATGAATGTAGATCTAGAAGCTTTGTCTGTGTGTGTGATATGATTTTTTTTTTAGCACCGCGTCTTACTACCCGTTCGGGTTATACGCTTAAGTACTAATTACACTAATGGATTAGGAATTGAGAAGGTTGAATTTGAAAGGAAGTGAACCCGCATTTGCGTGGATGGAGAGTGGAAAACCATATAGGAAAACCCACCCCCAGTTCACCCGACCGAGATTCGAACCTCGATCTCCCCGTCCTCGGTGGTCTGACTCAGCATGACTGGCGCGTTAGCCAACTACGCCACCGAGGCGTGTTGTGTGATATGTCCATTCCTAATAAAATAGTGGTGTAGGTCCTACTTATAATTTTCCTGTAAATTACTCATGTTCAGTGTTCGAGTGTGTATGATAGTTGTCGCCACATAATTACTTTCCTTGTTGTTGTTGTTGTTGTTGCTTGTCTCACCCAAAGTTGTTTTGTTTGCAGAACACGAATGTCGACGATAGCGCTGGCTTCATTAACGATCTTCCTCTTCTGAAAAGTGAGTACACAACAGTTAGACCCAGGCTCT
The DNA here is from genome assembly GCA_902155825.1 of Timema genevievae. Classification (NCBI taxonomy): domain Eukaryota; kingdom Metazoa; phylum Arthropoda; class Insecta; order Phasmatodea; family Timematidae; genus Timema; species Timema genevievae. The sequence continues at coordinate 38,614 of CABFWO010004596.1, forward strand.
ACTTCCATCATCACTCTGTAAGGCGTTATGTGAGGGAGCCTCATCTCACTTCTAATAAGGGACGTTACAAGGGCCGTTACAAGGAACGTTACAAGGGAAGTCACAAGGGCATAACAATGGACGTCACAGAGGACGTTACAAGGGACATTACAAGGGACGTCACAAGGGACATATACAAGGGACCTTACAAGGGGCATAACAATGGACGTTACAAGGGACGTCACAAAGGACATAACAAGGGACGTCACAAGGGACATTAAAAGGGACGTCACAAGGGACATAACAAGGTAAATATACAAGGTACATAACAAGGGACGTCACAAGGGATATTACAAGGGACATATACAAGAAACCTTACAAGGGGCATAACAAGGGACGTTACAAGGGATATTACAAGGGACATATAACAAGGGACCTTACAAGGGGCATAACAAGGGACGTTACAAGGGATTACAAGGGACATATACAAGGAACCTTACAAGGGGCATAACAAGGGACGCTACAAGGGACGTCACAAGGTACATATACAAGGGACATAACAAGGGATGTCACAAGGTACATATACAAGGGACGTCACAAGGGACCTCACAAGGGACATCACAAGGGACGCTACAAGGGACGTCACAAGGGATATTACAAGGGACTTCACAAGGGACGTCACAAGGGACGTTACAAGGGACATAACAAGGGACGTTACAAGGACCGTCACAAGGGACATTATAAGGGACATTACAAGGGACATTACAAGGAACAGCAGATGAATTGAACTTTATGGTGATTCCAAATGTCTTTTATTAGTTAGGGTTTATTTAGCTAATACATATACACAGGCTTGTCTGTATCCTTTAATCAATCCAAGCTCAGACACTAAATTCAATGACAATGTTTTATTTGGAATACAGCCACGTCTCTACACCTGTTCTCGTCATTGATTACTCAACTGACAAAATAATTATATATATATATATACATATTAGCCGAGAAAGAAAAATTACAAAATGACTTGATGAAAGGACACCAAACCTTTTAATTTTTTCTCAAAATAAAATTCCGCATGACGTCTAAATAACAAAAAAACAAAACAAAAAAAACCGTTCGTGCACACCACTACATATTTCCCATTCATAAAAGATGGAATATGATTATTATGATAACGTAATTCTCAACTCAACATCTGTCGGGCCACATAAAATATATAAATGATAAGAACGCCCTTTGATTTCCTCCTCCGTCACCCTTATAATAGAAGGTAGAATAGGAAGGACTCCTCCCCCCCCCACCTCTCTTTTTCCCGCTTGTTCTGGGTGTGAAATGCGAATAAAGGGTCGGACCACCCAGATATAACACTTCAATGAATAGCACCCCCATCCCTAGTTCGTGTTTAGACGGCTAATCAGCGAACTAATCAGTGGGGGGGCATGCCCCATAGAGGGAGGGGTAGGGGGAAAGAGGTTTTGAAATAGTTTGTAATTCGTTGGGAGGGGCCGAGGTACACTTTATGTCAAGTTCTTGGATTTAAACCCCGTGCTCGTTTTGTAGCTGTGTTTGTTCCTTATATTCGTGTGGTGGATTATATCACACAATGACACTGCACACACACACACACATATATATATCCAGGGGTGTGTGTATAGGAATATATTGCGATCATTATTATTAAAATATTCTAAATAATTTTCGTCCCTCTTTTTTTTAGTACCGTGTTTTACTACTCATTCGGGTTATACGCTTGTAATATAACTACACTACTGGATTAAGGATAAGAAAGGTTAAATTAAGAGAAAGTGTGTACCCACATTTGCGTGGAGAGAGTGAGAGACCATTTAGAGAAAACTACCCTCAGTACACCTGATTGGGATCTAGCCACGATCTCCCCATCATTGGAAGTCTTAATATATTGCGAGAGTGACGCCTTAGACCATGGGGCCACCGAAGAGGGTCCCTGCTGAACCCTGGTTTTTTTTAGCAACCCCTCTTTTGACCAACATTGATTGGAAACATCGGATATTCTTGTAATACGTCTTATTGGAGTTATTAACTTGGACAGATATTGGAGTTATTAGCTTACGTATAGCTTGGGCAGCTATTTAGAGGCAGTGTTTATATATATATATATATATATATATATATATATATATATATAATAGTAGCAATATTGCGTACAATACAAACGGGTAAAGAATCGTGGTGCTAAAGAAAATAGTAGCAAAAGATATCCAAAGGGCCGTTTGATATAAAGAGTCGTCAGAATCTGAAGACAAATGTATGTTTATCCCAGTCACGGTTCGTGGCTCAGGAGGTTTAGCTCTGTACCAAGTTGCCTCGAATTATTGCCCTCCCTTTAATGTTGTAGGGCCCACGATTGAAGAAGAGAAGAGGCACTAATCAGGGGACACTTGTAAGAGAAATGACCGTGTGATTGGTTATATTTCCTGTCGAGAAGATTGAGTCTCAAGTGCGCGCCTCCAACCCCAACCCAACACCTCCTCAAAACGGAAACAGGGGACAGACGGATTTTAAAAGAGGGCTGGGAGGTCTACAAGGGGAGAAAATAGAAATAAAATTTTTACTAAAAATTTCCATATAGGGAAATTCAACGGCAGCACAGCAGAGTAAAAATAATAAATAAAATAACTTAATAGTAATTTTTCTCTACTTATTTTGTCCCAGTTTAATGAAACCTTATCAAGCACGGGGTAAAGAGAAAGAAGTCTTTGTGAGTTTTCATTACATTTTGGGCGAGCTCTCAACTCCAAAGCTCTTAGTTATAGTTATAAACTAGGAAATAATGCATGTAGGAAAGTTACTAAATCGAAATATTGTAAGAACCTCTCTATAAGAAATACAATCTTTAACGTCAAGAATTTGTTGCCAAATTACAAATTCATAGAGCTGTATAAATTAGAACTCACAAATAAAATGTGCCACATTTTAGGTAACATATTTTGTTCCGCCTGCTTGTCGTTTTAGCGACGTGTCTGTGTTCAACAAAGCGAAAGCGCCAGCTTTGCACAGAATTGCTCCTTCTATGAAACTTTATCGTAAAATAAGACACAATAAAGTTTGTATAGCGGCAAGAAATCACAAAGAAAGTTTGTACATGGTTTTTTACTTGAATTCACATAATTATGTGACGGTGTGAAATTTGGCGTCTGATCGAGAAATGGTTCCTGAGTGAAATCTTTCCTGGCAGCGTTTGTGTCCAAAGAAAGACAACTGCCATCAGTTGTCTGGGAGTGAGAAGTTGTATAAAACAGTGATAACTTAAACTACGTCACACGTTTCAGAACATATTACACTTTGTTCCTACACACGTCTGATTGTCAGACACACTACAGTGGCGTGTGTGTGCGTGTGTGAAAAGGACGGAGGGAGTGCCGGTAGCTCCCAGACGTGTGGAAAATGCCTTTCGATGTGCCAATTAGTGAACTTATTTCATATGTTTTCTGTCCTATTGCCTATAGATGCTAGAGTGTGGCTACGCTCACCACGCCATGTTGTGGAGCCAATGTTACTAGTTATTCTATACTTCACCACGGCAAGCGCTATTTGTGTGTAGTAGGAAAGATAAATAATAATAATAATAATAATGATAATAATAATATTTAGCACCGCGTCTTACTACCCGTTCGGGTTATACGCTTAAGTACTAATTACGCTAATGGATTAGGAATTGGGAGGGTTGAATTTATAGGAAGTGAACCCGCATTTGCGTGGAGGGAGAGTGGAAAACCATTTAGGGGAAACCACCCCCAGTTCACCCGACCGAGATTCGAACCTCGATCTCCCCGTCCTCGGCGGTCGAGCTCAACACGACTAGCGCGTTAGCCAACTACGCCACCGAGGTGGGTGGGAAAGATAAAAGTGAAACAATCTGGTTCCCATAGGAAGTTGTTTAGTTGACAACTGGAAGCTAATGTTGCCATAGTGACACGGCTTTTGATACATTTATAAATTAACTTTATTATATATATATAATAAATTAACTTATATATATATATATATATATAT